>JACXSJ010000885.1:131790-147559 GCA_014851325.1 Pentalonia nigronervosa | reverse complement strand
AAAATTAAAATATTAAAAACTAAAATATTGTAAAATAATAAACTTACAAAATATATGAAATAAAAATATAAATAAAAAAAAAATAATATTAAAATATGCACACAGAGTATTGTTGGTAAAAAAATGACGTTGTAAAATAGATTTAACACAATACGGCAAAATTGTATGTGGTAACATCATAATTTAATTTTTGTCATTAGGTATATCGATAATTAAGACAAGTTTTAGAATGATTTAAAATATTTATAATGATTATTATTAAGAAACTCTCCAAAATTTTGATGAAAAGTTTGGTATTTTAATTGTTTCAAAATATATCAGCTTTACGGTCAGCATTAGGTATCTACTTGATATTTTAACTGTGTGTATTTGAATTAATTAAATACTTAAAAATATTATTAATTGTGTATTTATTATTTTTGAATTATAGAATAGTTTAATTATTAATGTGATATCTATGTAAAATCTGTTATTAAACTACTTTAGGTATATATTAAAGTAGAAATGATAATATACAAGACAGAAATAAAAGAAATATAAGCAGTCGTTCTTCGGGCTTCGACGTCCTAATATGTTATTACATTTTAATATTTATAAGTGTATATTTTATATTATATTAGGTCCTGACCGGAGCGAAAAAAAAATTGCAGGGTTTTACAACGACGTGAGTATTTGATTTTTATTTTAGAAAACTATTTATTTTTTGTACAGAACCTCAAATTTGAAACTTTATAATGTATTTTTTTGTCTTTATTAATTACTTGTATTAAGCTTTTGAGAAATTTGTCAAAGATTTAAGCAAGCATGTTAATTTTACAAAAAACTTCAAGTCTAATAATGGTATTTGGTCATCATTTTAGATCTGAACTGAGACCGAAATTCTTAGTGAGATTTTTATGCATAAAATCTGCGCCACGAAGACGACGACGAAAATTCCGGTACTTCAAAAACGTAGTCCGGGACCGATTTGATTACAGCAATATCATTTATAATATTATTATATTACCTTAGTTAAAGAGAAGCGATCCAAAGGACAACAAAATAAAAATTAAATAAATAACACTTCTAGCCTAAAAAAATGGTAACGTCAAATAATAAATAGTATAATCAATGCAATTGTATTATACGTTAACGTAATTTTTGCACGTCTCCGTCAATTTCAATGATATATTTTTGTTCTAAATCTCTTTTGTTTAGCAGCCATTCCCGATTTGTGGACTACTGTCGTTAGCATCGGTGCTGTTGGTGCGCTCGTCTTCGGCCGATCATCCGCCGTCGCCTTGCCCGGACATATTCACTTACGAAGGCTCGGAGCCGGAGAATAACAGGTGGTATGGCGAGATATCGCTGCGGACTGACGAGAGTCTGGTGGGCATCCGACTGGACGTCGAACTGGACCGACCTTCAGATTTAATGGTAGTAAGTTTTATATGTAGTTTAATAGGCATATCATAGGTTACTAGGTTAGTCTCTCGTTGAAATTCTGTGCTCGACGTCAATAGTGCAGCACACCTTCGCGCGTCGGGAAAACCGAACAATAAATAGGTAATTATATTATACTTATTATAGGCACTATATAGTTATCTTGGGCTTAAAATGTACATTAAGTGTGCAATTACCGTGACTGAATATTAATGTATTGTTTCAATTTAATATTCTTTAAAGTAGGTTAAAATCCAATAAAAAATACCCAGTTGTAAAACATTTGAAAAAAATGATTAATAAACTAAAAATATCAAGAAGTATGTTTAAAAATGTAAAAAACGAAGTTAATTTATAATTATGAACTTGTATCAAATCATGAAGAAAGAACATTTCCTCATTCATGTACACTGTGCAGTATACCGAAACGTATGATTCGAACAAGACGTAACGGCATAGAATCTGATATTTCAAACACTTTATGCTCGATTTTAGATTCAAACACAGTTAGGTTACTTCACAAATTGATTTTATTCCACTGATAATCTGAAGGTGTATAACTTTAGAATATATAATAACGTGCATAACTGCAGAAGTGTAGTTAAGAACTGTCATATATTTAACTATTTAAGTATTGTTATTAATGTAATTGATATAATATAAAATTTTAATTCTACTTATACGATTACAGTCGTGGATGGGAGAGATAACGACAAGCAACAATGTGAAATTTACCGTGTTGAACTTAAACCAAAAACTGAAGCCTGGGCCTCCGGTCTTATCTAGAATCATGGTCAAGTTCAACCGGTCGACAGGTAGTCCTAAATTGCGTTTCATCCGACTTAATATTGACCGGTCGAACAGCAACAACAAATTTAAAATAAATATAAATATTCAGTTTTAACATATAAAAACATTTTTCATGTTGTGCGTCAGCGGCTGCACAAGTAAAAGCCGGGCAACGGAGTGTACGTGTGTGCGTACGCGCAGACGGCGGCTAAGACACGCAAACCCGTCGTGCGTGAAAACTTCGTCGTTGTATCGAACGATAGCTTGCAATAAAAGGAAGATAAGGAAAGAGTGGACTGTATATAGCGGTCGAACTGATTAAATGCTAAAATTATTACCGGATAAATGATAAGTGCGAGAAATCCCAGGTCATGATACACAACAGCAATCTGAATATAAATAATATAAAAAGAAAACACGGTATATTTTTCAATTCTGCAATAGGCTAAACTTAAGACTAAGGTTACTAAACATACGCGATCACATACGATCGGCCAAATAAATCAAATATAATAATAATAATTACAATTTCGTACCACAATGGGCAAGACAATAATAAATAACAATGTATGATGCGTATATTTATAACAATGTACGACCTGTGTCGGGGAATGGATGTTGGTGGTAGTGGACGGCGTCCAGGAACAATGGTGCAGATTTTACACTGTAGAACAAACGCTCATGGTGATCGGGCGTACGGCACTGGTGGGCAAACAACGCGTCGTGTCGCACAACGCCGATCGGACTGGCGACAATAAAAACAAAATAATCGAATATGACACGGGCGGCCAAAAAACGACGTGATTCTTGAGCACAACGAAGCGTGACACGAGGAGGACGGCCAAAACGGCTTGGTGCACGGAATCCAAAAATGGCAGTATTGACGGCGACGGCGCACCGGTTCGCGACAAAAAGAAACTGTTCCGACAGACGGATGGCAAACGACAAACGAGCCAGCGGCGGGGAGCCGGCGACGGAGAGCTTGGTCGCGCGTTTTTTTTTTTGGTCCAAAGGTTGGACGGCGCGTCGTTGGCGGCGACAACCATCAGGCATGACAACCTGACGGCACTTTATTATGGTCCGTGCCAGAATTCAAGGCATCTATACCCAACACATGTCATTCGAATTCTTTATTCTTAAGTAAAAAATACATTAAAGGTATATAATGGCCATTACTTAAACCGTGTATTGTAAATAATTGTAAAAAAATATTAGTACAATACTTAAATGTACCATCTACTTATATCGTCTTAAGAGTACTTAAAGTATTTAAATTATTTTCACGTGAAAACATTACTATATTAGGATTACTGTCATTTATCATAAGAAATTATTCGTGGTTATAAGCTTTGATTACTAATATCCAATATTTCATGTACATTTTGAATATTGCATGGTCTTGCTGGTAGTTTTGATTGTCTTGCTAAATATATACTTTTCCGAAATCAATTCATATCAGTTTTATTTAATGTATCTGTATTGACTTCCTTAAGTTTATTATGCATTAATTTAAAAGGTCGTTCACAAATATCTTCCTGTACTTTTTTTTTTACCGAATTACAAATAATTTGCCTAATCATAATGTCTTGTTCGTAATTTTCATAGTTATGTTCTAAATGACTCTCTAAAACAGTATTTTCACTTGAATCGGTTTTCATTTACAATTTTTTTGGTACAATTCCATCGCCTTACATCATTTTTTAATATTTTATGGAATCTTAATTTATAACTGTCAATAATAATTATTTGCTTACCATATTGGCATAACTTGTTATATTGCAATGACATTTTTTGAAAATTTTTAAAATTAAAAATGAATTGTCTATTACGGCATTATACTTTACGTGTCAGATCACTAGATAAGTTCTAGCTAAGTTCACTTATTAACAGTAAACGATTCGTAGTCGTACTTAGCTATTGTCGAAGTTAAAATAAAATGCTGTTTTTTCGCTATTTCCACGGTCATTGTTGTAAAAACTACGTGTAAATTATTATAGTTGTACATTTAAACTATTATATTCTAAAATCAGACTTATATTTTAAAGGTGTTTGATCGATTTATCTTAAATAGGTATACATTCCTGATTGAAAGTATAAATACTTCAGTCGATGGACAAAAACAGAAACTATAGTCAAACGCCGCCGCCGCAGACCTACATGTCAAAATAGACCAAAAAAAAAAACAAAGACCTCTCATTTATTTTGTAAAAATAAAAAATAACACTTTGCACTAACCAGATACCGGTGATAGTATTAACTCGAAGAACTAGAGTTTAAAATTTAAAAAGGTTGGTACGTGGTTTGATCAAACCTCAATTTATACATCCGTGTTAGCTTTGAATAAAGTAAATAATAATTTTGTATACACGAGTTGTTTTGATTGAAACCGTGTAATTCACAGCTCTGATGATATAATAATAAAAGAACAAGATCGATTTTACTGTTATTTATTACATTATATCGTATAAACGTTTTGTCTTGCAAGTAATAAGTAGGTACACAATATATAATGTGATAAATGCCCCGAGCGAATTGAGCGCGATCCATAATCGCTGTCTAACCGCCACCGGGTTTGGGCACCAACTGACCCAGCTGCTGTCCGGCGGATAGCGTCGACGCCATGTTGGTCATGCTGCCACGCACGGGCATGACTAAAACGGAAAACGCACCCAAAATCATCGTCGGGCCCTGGCCACCACCGTCGCCCAAAGACAGCGCCCCGGCCCCGGGAATTCCGGACGGCAGTGTCGGTACCCCCCAACCGGCGGCGGGCGTATTGGTGGCCGGTGCCGAAGTCGCTTCGCCTCCGCCGCCTCCGGGCACGATACCGGAAAACGGACCTTTGGCTAACATGTCGCGTTCCGTGGTCGAGGTGGAATGCGTGCCGTCGTCGCCGTCGGTCAGCGGAATTTCGATTTGGCCCACCGTCGGGTCCGCGTTCCGGTCTTTCGTCTCCTGAAAACAATATATAGGTACGTTGGCATTGCGATAACTGCACGGTGCGAATGATAATGGACGAAAATAACATTATCAAATTGTTACACATATTTAATAGGTGTAATAAATATAATAGAGGGTAATTTATATTTTTTATATTAATATTTATAATTTATATTTTTTTTTTAATAATATTTAATAGTATTATTATATTCTCTGCAGGTGTAAACGAAACACGCTGTCGACGACAAACTACTACAACGAGATTATTCGTGGAAATGTGCGTATATTATTGTTACGAAAGTTTACATATAATATAATTAAAGTGACATAAAAATAATTAATATTTTTTATTGTTGTTTGTATTGTGATTATTGTGAATGTTATCAGCCTTCGGTCGCTGATTTATCCTTGTTGATTTTGTTGAATTTAAAATTTTCTAGTTCATGCAATGAGTTTTCTTCACCCAGATGTTCGACCCCGTCAGTGTAATTATCAATCATCGCTTCCATCGCCGAGTCAATGTTGTGCAACCCTTGAATAAAGTTTTCGAACGGCGTAACCTTATCTTCGACGTCGACTTCACTTTCGTTATCTTCTTTTGTCAGTACTCTGTTATCGATTTCAACGGTATTAGATGCCTATAATTTAGTAAAAAAACATTAAAATAGGTATCCATCGTTAAATTGTTATTAAAACACTACCTATCTATACACGCCGTAATCTCATATGACATTGTATAAACTGTTTAGCACCAAATTCGTGATGACCAATAATATTCTACATAATATTATATAAAAATATGTATTTAAGGAAGTAGTCATTGAAAAAAAAAATTTGTTTTACCGTCTTATTACAATCATTATTTATTTTGCAGAAGAACGTACAATGTACATAGAATATTACAATAATAAATTATATTCATGGACTTTATATTATTAATATAAGGCATATGGTAATATTACACATTATATTATGTTATAGCACCGTAAGCAGGTAAGTAGTAATACTGCTCTAAATGAGCACTTATTATGATAACACAGAATATCAGTTTATAGTTATATTATTCGGGGATACCTGTAGGATACAGGTATTTGAATTTTCATATGTTTTAATATATTAATATGTACCTATAATTAGTAAACTGATGTCAGTAATTTAGAATATAATATTATATATTACATTATTACGGTAGAAACATGTTTTGTTTGTAAAATAAAAAGTACTGAGACTGTACTTAATAATTATTTTAGTCGTATTAGATCGTACAGAAAATATAGTGTTTGTTAGGCGTGTATTTGTTTATTTATGGTCTGAAATGTATTGAAGAAATTAGTAGACGTAGGTACATTTATTAATTTAATTGATTTGCAAAAATTCATATACATCATCTATAATTGTTATACAATATATAAATTATATAGGTACATGTATAGTTAACATTAAATCGAATATTTCATTTTATCAGACGTACCTATAGAAATACGTATTAAATTTGATAAATGATTCTCATATAAGTATTTAAAATATTGATGCATGAGCTGGAATATGTATATATCCACAAATTTTAAATTTTCTTATAACTATTAAAATTTTTGTCGACATTTAAATATACAATAATAGAATGAAAAAGGTGTTTAAGTTCTAAAAACAATGAACTCACTTGATGTTCCTGAATAATTTCATACTTTTGTGACTTATAAAATATAAATTACAAAATGTGTGTGCTCACTGCTCAGCCATCGACGCAACATGATATGATAACGTTCTATGCTCAGTATTATATTATAATTATTGCATAATATATGTATTGAGAGTGCTGTGAACATAATATTTCGTACCAAACAAACGACGGAGACTTAAACGCCTTATGCGTGTTCGCGTGAACGAAGTGATCACAGTAAGCATTATTAATATTATAAACAGAAAATTGTATTTATTCGCTATGACCCATGTATAGTGGGAAACGCGCGCGCGCGCGTGTGTGTGTAAAATATAAAGACATAAAAAATAATCCTTATCACGACATTCGCGATCGGCGATATAATATAGTCGTGCGTATTAAATAGTGCATAATATTAAATAGTAATTATTATTGTGGAAACGTATCATGTCTTATTATCGGAGTGGCAGTGACGATGACAATATTATAATGACGACGACGAAGACGATAACATTAACAGTAGCAAAATATGTGACATTATTGCAATAATATCGCGTTAAACATATATAAATAACAGCTGCAGCGTTGTAGGCCCATCGCGGCAAATTCGAACGGATCAGAACCGGACGTCCGAAAACATGTCGCGCAGCTTTTCCCGGACGTTGCCGTAGTGCTCGGACCGGAAGAACGCGTCGATCGCCCGCAACGGGTCCCGGGCCACTGCGGCGGCGTCGGGGTCGGCGCCGGCCGACCGAAACCATCCGTTCATGCCGTCGCCGAACTGGATCAAGCCCTGCGATATCATGTCGCACGAACCGTGCTGGAACTTGTCGGAACCGATGAACGTGCCCATGTACGACCACGGGGGCGGCGCGTTGCTCATCATGCCGCCCATGGACGTCATTCCCGAGCCGCCGGCCTTGCACACGGCCTTGTGGAACTCGTCCGATACAATGTAGTCGCCGACCATGTTGCGTCCCGTCGCGCTGCCGTCGCCGGCGTCGTCACGTCCCGCGCCGTTCCCGAACCGCTTCGCCATCTCATCTGTGGCGGCCTTCCGCCAGATCCGTTCGAACGCCTCCGAGTCCACCAGCTCGGCCAACGAACCGGGTAACACCTGCGGCCAATATACCACGAGTGTTTGTGTGCGTGTTTGGCGTGTGTGTGTGTGTGTGTGTGCGCGCGCGTGTACGTGCGTCCACGTGTTGGCGAGTTCGAGAGTTTTCCGGGGGACGCGCGTGTTTTAAAAACGTGTCGGTGCCGATGTGGTCGGTACGTTTGCGGTCAATTTATTTCGGCCTACCCGAACATGTGATTAGACGTCCCATAGATTATATATACATAAGGTATACAATGTGTACAAGGTGATCCATTTCAGTGTCTATGCTTATTATTTGGAAATTTTAACTTTTATGCGAATATCGTTCTTGCATAGTTTAATGTAATTTTTTTTTACAATTATTATCGTTATTACGATGTCATTCAAAAAGATAAAAAAAATGTTATGACTGTTACGGACAAGTTGTACCTACGTGTGCACGCATAATATCTGAACATCTTTTTGACTAGCACGCACATATAATTGATATAATATGTTTTCTATGCCGATGAACTGTTTGAAAATGGCAGGTACAAATTCCTTTACGCTTAAATATTTATTAGTCATATTTCAGAATGTAAAGGGTCAAATTTTAATATTTTTCAACTTATAAGACACAGATATTATTAAATAAATTCTTATAAATTTCAAAAGAAATTAAGTAGTGAATAAAATGAAATATATTTTTTCGCATGTTTTAAATGTACAATTTGAGTAATTTTTGATGAGATAAATGGTTTGAACGCACTTTTTAATCGTCTTAAAAATGTATTTTAAGTTGATATTCGTGCTTGAAATTTTATAAATAGTTATCTACTAACAATAATTATAAAACTATTTTTCTCTTTTGAATTAAAAATAAATTGAAGTGTAAAAATATATAGAATGCAATTAATATTACAAATATTAAAAAAAAAATATTTCTAACTTATTTATATTTGAGTCGAAAGACTTAAACTCCGAACTATGTCGGTCGTCAAGAATAGCTTGTTTCATAGAAACTGGGACAAAAATGTGCAAAATACCGTTAAATCAACTCAAAACGCGTTTTAAAAGTAAATTATGTAAGATCATAGAAGTTTCAATTTTAAATTCACACACGCAAACATACACACACAAATACACAATACTTTTATTTATAATATATTAAACATAGTTGCAAGGTGTAGATTAATATTAAGTTTTTAAATTGTCCAACTTAACTATAGTAAGTTTTCTAATTGAATTTTAAACAGGTAATATTCAGTATGATAACTTAAGTTATTTTCAGTATAAGGTAACATAAAAAATAACACTCAAAGTTAAAATCATGTTTATACAACCTATAATTATAGTTAAAACCAACTAATTAATATATTTTTTGTTTAATCATAATGTTACACAATCATTTTAAATAAAAAATAAAAAAAATTAATATTCCTTGATTTAATAACTAACTTGTTGACACAAACAAGTAATTGTATAAAACAATACAGTTCGATGATAGTGTGCAATAAGAAGTAATATGTAATAAGGAGATCCGTGAAGCTGTTTTTCACAAAATGTTTAGTTATTTTATAGACAATTTGCAGAAATCACCTAAATGTAATTAAAAATATTATTTAACTTTTTATTATGTGTAATTAAAAAGATTATTTAACTATTTATTTTTCTTTTTAGCTGAGTTGAGTCTGTATGTTGATCTATATTAACTTGAAACTTTTAGAGTTTTTTTTTAGCTTCTAGTATGACAACTATGATAGATCTATAATTATAGTTATGTAACATATGGTTTATATCACTTTTAGAGTTAAACATATACTGTTTGTTAACTATTGACTTATAACTTAACGTTCTTAACGTTGATTCAAATCAGTAAGATTTAAGTAAGTATTTAAAAATACCAACTAAAGTTAATATTATATCTTTCTTCAACTTTCTCATATTTACACTGTAGTCATAGTACACCGTGATATCACAATAACTTTACTGTTTGTTAGCACAAGCTATTACAATATAAAATAAAACATCTGAACAAAATATATAATTTAAAAGACGAAACCGAAAAGTCGTTATCATTTTATGCGCTTAACGTGGTTCGTTTGTCATATCATCCACATTAATTGCACGCGATAAAATTAACTGCAGTGATAGGCCAAATATGATACCATAGATATCATGTAGGTCCTACACGTATTGCCAGCTATTATACTGTATGGGTGTACTTGGGGGAGCCGTTCACCCAGAACTGTTGCATATGCATAATTGGCTATTGTACGTGTACGTCATGTGCGCCGATCCGAAACGTTTCTTTTATGATTCAGTGTTACAAATTTATTGTGATATGGGTTTTTGAATCAAGGCTTGCATTTGAAAAAAAATTTCGTTTTACGTTATTCACAATTTAAACGCTATACAATTTTTGCCTTTTTCGTTAAAATTAAAATCTAATGTGGGGAATGTCCTGGATACGGAATATAATAAATTCTTGGATCGATTGGTATGATAAACAAATAACAATAAATATATTTCGAAAATAAATAAAAAACTTTATAAATATATTTCTACGAAGCCAATGTTATACATTTTAAATAAAGGGGATATTAAATAATTTCGTTTTGCGTTATTTTTTGTATAATGATATTCTATATATATATATATATATATATACACAGTGAAACCTCGGTATCTCGAAGTTTCCGTATGTCGAATTTTTTTTTCAGTCCCGATCATTTTTATTTCAAATTTTATTTATGTTATAAATTCCCTCGCTAACTGGAAGTTTCGATATATCGAATTTTTTTTTTTTGGTCCCTTACGACTTCGAGATACCGAAGTTTCACTGTATATATATATATTACGTTTTGTTCAATAATACATTATTAATTTTGTTTTGTTGATCTTTATGTTTTGTTTAGTGGTATTAATTATTTTTATTTAGCGTTTTCTGTTTTAATTACGTTAACCAATATCAATTATTTTTTGTCATAAAGATTGTTATAATTGAAACGTAATAATTATAACGTTTGCAAGCCCGGATTCGAATATATTATTTTATGATCAACGATAGCTACTCGACAACGATTTAAATATTTAATAATTGTAGAGTTATTCTTTTAATATTTTTTTTTTTTTTTTAGAAATGTCGCAAAATACCAGTAATTTTTGTGATAAATATGTTAAAAGTTAAAAGGATGAAACGTATTATTTTATTTACAAACGTCATATTTTAAAACATAATATTGGTAGATATACATATTGTATTATTTTTATATATTGTATGTTGACGTAAACAATTCAAAATCAATATATTATTTTTGATTACGATGATAATTTTTTATAGTTATAGTGATTTTCACTGTATTTTGTATCTGATAACACAGTACAAATAGTATTCAGTGTTAAAGTGGTTGTTACAAAAAGTTCTCATTTGATTGTGGATTTTATTAAATCAATTCTACTCTAGTTTTAATTCAATAATATTAGTCTTATAACGACGACTGTCAATAAACCTATAATATAGTGATTTGACTACAACCATAGCAATGAATTTCGATGGAAAATAGTAGGGTTTAGTTGCTTTTGGGTAACATATATGTATGTAAATATTAACTACATTTTACAGTAAGTTTACCTTTATTTTTTACATTAAATAATTTATTTAAATTATCTTAAGTGACTTTTATTTTTAGAAATTCACAACGTAAAAATATCTTTTCTATAAATCGTACTATAATGTTTTTTAGTCGAGATCGGAATGTATTATAAAAATATTCTTCAGTAATACTTTTATTATGAAGTAAGTTTATACACAGAGTTTTCACGTTTATTTAAATCACTCAAAATGTTAGCGTTGTATCTACAGTCATTCTTTTATCATTTTAACAATGATTTTTTTATTCATCGAGATACTAAATAGTACACATATTTTTTTACTCAGAAACTTTTTAACTTTAAAGTTGGTTTGGTCATTAAAATTTGTATAAATAATGGTGGTAATTTCTGTTGAAAAAAAGTAGATAGTAGTACTTGCCTGCTAAAAACTCTTGGAAATATATTTTTTATAAAAATAAAAAAAACAACAGCAAAAATATAATATTCATTATTTAATATCTTGAAGAATAAAAAAAAATATTGAACAACTGATCACTAATATATTGAAGGTTTGCAACTATAATATTATTGTGGATACGCTACATATAAAAAAATATTATATAAAAAAAGTGAATTATCTTACGATTTAAATTAATATAATATTATTATAAGAATATTTAAAATTGCCGTGTAATGTGTAGATTTAGTATTATTTACGTCGCGTTAGAGTTGCCTTCATTTTACTCAATGACTTAGACGCGAATATTAAAAACAGTTTTATTTATCTTGGATATTCTTATTTTAATATGATACAATATTAATAATATGTTCAAGAAAATTTTGAAAATATGTTTTAAATTGTTGTGTGTTTTTTTAAAGCGGACCAGCAAAGGAACAAGCATAACGTCTTTAGACTGTAATATATTAAATTATGCTAAAATGATATGACGAAAATGAATATTGAAGTATTTTCAATAAGATAAAAAAAGTAAATGATAATGTATTGTAAAATAAAAATACATTTAATATAATATTGAACTTATATACTTACGCGAGCAACTTGAGCACGCGTAAACTATGACCTACCGTTCGACGTACCGATCCGATGATTTAATAATTTGAAACGATTTATAGATCACACAATTTTAAGTTATTCGAGTTTACTTAATAAAAAATAATAGTCTATAAATGCACATAATATTAAAATCATTAAAAAATATTTTAACATCAAGTATATACTCACAGCAATCAAATCGTCGCGTGTGATTGATGGAGCGGCATCCGCACGGAAAGCGTCTGGGAAAAGTAAAAAAAAATCAATTATCTAAAAATATAGTTAAATATTATAGTACGATTATTTACAATGGTGCAAAAACACGATAGGGTGTTAATCGAGAACAAAGGTTTTTTTAGCGCTGTTAAAATAATATTGTTATTATTATCCAACGATAATTTACTTTTTTGACTATATAGAACAGTGTACATGAATGTCATCACTACTATGATTTTTGTCATGTTTAGAGTAAAATGTTATAATCTCAATTAGATTATTACGATAAGCAATTTCGACTATTGTAGGATTGAAACAAACGTATTGGTTTAAATGTAACTCATTTAAACGTAAAATGTATCACTATATCGACCGACAGCGAATGACATGGTATGATGGAAAGTCAAAGTGGTATAATTGTCGAAAGTTCAGGATTTAAACCTTTAGTATTGTGTTCGAATAATTGAAATAAAAAAAAAATGTCTCAAATAGCCACTGCGTAGTAATAGGAACCACATTGGTGTGATACACGCCACCAGTGCGATTACCATACGATTAGCCTGAAGGTGATCGAGCAATTTCGATCAAGCAACGCGTTATAAATCACTTATTAACAAAAGTAAATCAATAGTATTAGATTATTTTTTGGCTTGCGTGCCAGATAATTCGCGTTTGCGTGTAATAATTGACCGGCAATGAAGCATCAAACATCCCGATTCAGACGATAAGAATAATAAAATAGCAACTGGAACTCGGAATCAGACTTAACATTTTCGACCTCGTATTGTTTTTTTATCGAAATCAAAATTAGTACGGACGCTTTTAAATTTTATCAACGAAAAGTAGTTGGACGGCAGTGTATTATACCATTAATTACGGCGGTCGTAAACGTTTAATGTATAATTATGATGATACACCGCGGTGACGATAGTGCGCCTATAATTGTTATTATGATATAGATATACCGCTACGGTGTTTCGACTTACCCTTGACGAGGCACGCCAACACGATGAACGCGAAATTCTTAGGCGACATGATGGCTGCGGTTTAATGTATCGGTACAATACAACGCAATGATACCTAATAAAAATGCAAAATATAATACGCGGTCGGCGGCTCGCACGGTGTGTAATTGTACAGTGGTGAGTCGCAAACGCCCAGTCGCTTATAAATTGCTTTCCCGATAGCGGCGACAAGACCGTTTCCGGCGGTGGGCTGTAATCGTTCTAATTTACTGCGACCGTTTCCCGTGCAAACGACCGTTGCCGCAATCGGGCCGGTCGAATGCAAATCCGTCTGGGTCTTATCTGTTTCGACAATTATAATATTGTGTAGAACGTCGTTAATTGGAGGCCGGTCGGTCATCCCCCCGATCGCTATGCAAATTCTTCTCGAGGGCAGCTGATGTGAAACAGACATTGGCGTTTGACCGCTTTATAAATCGAAAACGCCCGGCCAGCCAAATATCAGTCGTGTACGGTCTGCGATCCGCGGAATCACGACAACAAACATCAATATTCGAATCGTCATCTTAGCGAGTAGTATTCCGTGTAGTACTATCAATTTATTTACGAGCTCCGTCAAGACGGCCGCCGACATGAAAATTGCAGTCTTCTTGTTCGCAGTCGCGACGCTTCTCCAGCTGTCTCACTGTAAGTACTTTCTTAATTTACTCTACGTTTAATCGCAAGACCCCTGGCGTAGGACGAGTCGTTTGATTTTAAACGGCGGTCTTATTCGTTTTCATTAGTTATTATAGGTATAATATGTGATTACTGTTAATATGACGTCATCAATCAAACGTATGTTTACGACTGGTAAATTATCAAAATATTGACGCGAACTGCATGGCTTAAACTGTTGATTGTCGTTGTCCGGTAATAATTGGTGTTGTGTGAGAGGTGAGAATAAGTCACTAACACCAAATGCAAAATTGCATGTACAATGGATATTAGATTTTTATTTCAATAAAATTATTTAATTATTGAACGAAATACAGTTGTGTCTTGATAACACGAAAACTTTGACAACTCGAATTTTTTCTTGCCCTTGAAGTATTTTTAAGTTGTGTTTGAGGTATAGAACTCGAAATATACATAAGTCAAATTTATTTTTATTTCCCTTGAGATTCAAGACTCAAATATAGTATTTTTCAAACAATTTTTCTTTGAGGTGATATTTTTTTTATCTTTGTGTATATTTATTTGTTTTACAATGCACAAGCTATGGCGATTTAAATTTTATAAAATACTTAAAACATAATATTTTTCTACAATACCCAAAATAAAAATATTATGCATAAGGATTCATACAGTGTGTTTAAATATATGCAATTAAACAAGGAAAGACATTAACTAGCCTTACAATTTAAAGAAGGCTATAAACACGTTAATCAATTCTTTTTTCCATTTCTCCCATTTTTTATACTCAGGTTTATTTTAGCTCATAGTATAGCTATTAAATAAATTTCAATATAAAAACATATTTTGTTATCTTTATGTGTTTAAGAGTATCAAAATAGATTATTGTAGAATTAAAATAAATTTATAGTTTTATTATCTCATTAATTTTATAAATTGAATATAACAGGTATACCGACGCATCGTTATGCCAGACATTCTGATACTGAATCACAGGATTGGAGAGCTAAAATTAGAGAATATATGAATAAGATTCCAGGCTACGGAGGATCTTCTGAATCACAGTCATCGCCGCCATCGAACTCACCAGACTCATCATATCAACCAAGTGCAACTGCAGGATCTGAATCGGCTGCATCTGAGCTACATTCTTTAATTGCAACTAAAGAAGGAAATACTCCATCGAACAGTTTTCCATCTTTTGGAAGTTACATGCCGAATTACCAAATACCTTCATCGATAAACCCTAGTCAATACATGAGTTCAATTCCAGGATATCCCGGTGCTTCTTCTGGCACTGCCGGCGCCGCATCCGAACCAGAAGCTTCAATCGCTGCTAAAGAAGGAAACCCTCCATCGAACAGTTTTCCATCTTT
>JACXSJ010000885.1:0-131690 GCA_014851325.1 Pentalonia nigronervosa | reverse complement strand
TATTTTGTTTAAACAATTTAAAGATGTTTCAATTCATTGGTTTTTTACTGTACATCATTTTATAATTTCTTTGATATAATGTAAATTCTGGAAATAAATCAAATTGTATAGTTAAAAAGTTATTATAATATTATATTAATAATTAATTATGTTTTTAATCAAAAAATATATTTAATATTTGTGTATTGGCTTATAGTTATTATTGTTTCAATTGAATAATAAGACAGGGTTTAAACAATTTCAAATGTACATTTTACATATAATATACAAAATTACGTTTTATATGGTTATGGTATGAACTTCTTAGGAGTTGTATAAATATATAAAGAACATGCCAACACTTGTGTAAAATAATAATGAGTGATATTTGAAATATTTCAGTTATTTCAATGATACAGAATATATGTAATCATAATGTTAGTCATTACACAATGTAATGACATTTTATTTGTAGGTTCTAAGGCATCTAAGCTATAATAAGTTGTATCGTATATGCTGTATATTAAAGTAATATGCGATCAACGATTAATAATACGGTACACATTTTTCCTAATAATTTTCATATAATCTTGCCAAATAACAAAAACATATATATTTTTATATTTAAACCCGGCAACGACGGATAATTCAGGATTACCAATGGATTACCATTGGTTACATATTATTATATTATTATTACGATAAGTAGATTTCTTCAAAAATATATTTATAAAATAAACAAATATTTGGTACGAGCAACGCCGGGCGGGGCAGCTAGCATATATATATATAATGTGCTTTAAATATTTTATGTACCCATGAATAATATTTTTAAATTATAATGCAAAAGCTAAAATTAACTTTGTTTAAATGTCTAATATCATCTAAATTTGAACTTGGATGTCTTTGAAAAAAATTATGCTTACAAGAAACATTGTTTTATATTTTCAAGCTTTAACAACAAAAATTGAACATTTTATACTTTTTTAACTACAAGATAATTGGCAAATATTCGGTTCTTTTACAAATTGTTATCAAAGTTTTATTTTTAAACGCTTATAAAAAAATCGTACTTGTGTATCTTTTATATTTTTAAATTATTGCTATAATAACAACTTATAAGGAATTTATTGTATAATAATTTCAAGTTTCTTTGACCTAGCTTAAATTTTTTTATTGACATATTTAGATTTAAAACTAAACAAATAAAAATATCAAATGTCTATTAATATTTTAAAAACAGACAAAATATTTTGAATATTTTATCATGTACCAAAATACAAATTTAAACATTTGATGAAAATTTCAAGTACTTATCTACAGTTATTCGTTTTTGAATAATAACTAAAAAAAATAGTTCGATGAGAAATCGTTTTTTTTTACTTTTGAATATCTAATGTCGTAAAAATTTGAACTTCAAAAATGCTAATAAAAACTAATATGAATTTTCTGTAAAATTTTTTTTTTTTTGGTTTTAGGTAGACAAACTTATGAGGAATCTTGTATTATATTTTTAAATTTTAGTTATAGAAAGAAAAATGTTAAATTTCCAACAACAAAATATTTTGAAAATTGTATCACGTACATAATGCTAATATAAACTGGTAAACATTTTAAGTGTCTATGTTTATTTTTTTCTGAGTTACACCAAAAAAACAAAATTGATTTTGTTAAAAAATATATTTGTGCTAAAATTCCTATTTTCATTATTTCTTTTTGTTTTCTCTACACTTATAAAAAGTACTGGGAATTTTCAATTTTTAATTTGTTATCAAGAACCACCCTCAAAGTTGAGAATAAAAGAATTATTTCGACTATTCATCGTGTAAAGATAGGTTTCATATACACAAAAATAAAAAAAAAGATATGCATCATTGTAAAGTCAATATATTTACTCCTCTCAAAATCTAAAATGTATTTAAGCTATAACAGACATCTTGCCTACCTTATTCTAGCTAACTAAGGATTAATAAGTTATATATAATATTGATATGTTTAAAATTTGGTTTTTGTGCAGCGTAAAAAAAAGTATTTTATCCAATTATTGATTGAATTCAACGTAGTCCAGTTATTTTAAGTATATATGTATTTATAGATTAAATATTTTATAAATATTATAAACATTTTTATTTTTATCACTTATTCATACTTTATTATTACGTATTTTGCTATAATTTGTTGTATTCGGTTATATTACTTATTGTATGAGGCTTATTGATATCTAATGAATCTACTCTTTTTGATAAATTCGTTTGTGTGAAACATTTTTAAAACTTAAATCATTTTGGATATATAGGGATAATGAATGACAGTAAATATTTGTTTAATTAAGAATAAAAACTTTCACAAGCGTTTGTAGTAAGACTTCTATCAGACTACCTAGTAATAGCACAAAAACACAGGGGGGGGGGGGTGAAACATTCTACCGTAATCAAATGTCATCTATGCAATTAGTCACTACCTAATAATTTTTTTAATTTTGTATGTTAGAGTATATGTGTACCTACAACCTATATAATTGTTTTTTGTGTAGTAATTTATCTAATTGTATTTTATCTCAGTGTAGATACATTATAGACTTACATATTATTTAACTGATTGAAACTGTTTCAGGTAGGAACTTACCGAACCTTAATCATACATTTTTGTTACGTAAGCTAAAATGTTTTGGATTAGACGGAAAAATATTAGAATAAATATTAGAAGAATAGTATAGTAGTAGTCTTTCATATTTGAAATATAAAATACAACTAGTTAAGGTTAAAATAGTATTTCAGACCTTATTTTGTTACTTATGGAGTTCTTCAAAGAAGTCATACTATGCTATTACTTATATTCATAAATTTAGATCCTCAGCGAAGCGAAGAATACATTAATTTTACAATGATGTGCGTTTTTTTATTTTTTTGTGTCTGTTATCACGTTTTAGAACTTCTATGCACAATAAAATTTTCAATGATTTATTTTTATCTATTTATAGGCATAATCTATTTTCGAGTTTTTTTATTATTGTCGATAGAAATGTATTTTTTTTTTTTTTTAGAGTTAAGGCTTCAACTACTGAGGTCATTAGCCTGTTTGTAGGTTTTTATTGTGGGTTGAGGAACGGTTGGGTTGGAACACGTTTTTATGTGTGGCAAGGATTTGTTGCTAAAAACCCGGTTGGTCATCCATCCGGGAACTAGCAACACCGGCCGGTACGTACACTTAGAGCGTTTCCGCAGTTGAGCGTATGACCGCGCTACACTCTAATTCAGAAATGTATTTATCAATCAAATTATTTGAAAATTTAAAACAAGATTTTTCGTAAGTATTTAATAATGTAAGTAAAAAATTTAAAAAAATATATAAAATAAATAATTTTTATAGACATTTTAAGTTAAAATTTAGACGAAATTAGATATTTAAATGAAAAATAACGATATTATTTATTTCGTTGTAATTTAAAAATATTTTTTGTAGGTGCTTGAAACTTTTAAAGTATATTATTATATTTTATACACTCAATTAAATTTTCTCATGCAATGTTTTGTGCAAAAATAATTCAACCTACTGTGTTATTAATAGTAAAATTAATTATTTTAATAGCAATAATATCATAATATACACTTAAAAAAATATATTTACATGGTTGATTTTTATAGGCATTTTAAGTTCAAATTTGGACAAAATTAGATATTTAAATTAAGATTAATTATGTTAGTTATTTCGTTGTAATTTAAAATTAAAAGAATGAAGGATGGGAGTTATGAAATTGAGCGTTATAAGTTCAATGAAAACTTTTCAAATAAAATGGCAACAGTGTTTCAAAGTTGCAGATAAAAATCATACGCAATCATGAACATCAAATATTCACGATTGTGTACGTTGTTAAAGACCATACGCAATCGTGTTTCACCGCGTGAAAGGGACCCACTGCTGTACAGCAGAGCGATACCCACTAGCCGAAATTTTTTATTAATGATCTGGGTAATGTTTTTCATCATTGCAAATACTTATTGTTTACTGATGATCTAAAACTTATTTCTGATTATAAAAATCGTAAGGACCAAGAACACCTTCAATGCGACCCGAATTGGTTTATTGAATCGAGTGTAGATAATTGTTTATGTATAAACGTTAATAAATGTAAACACATTTCTTTTAATCGTAATTATAGTCCTATAATAAGCGAATTTTGTATTAATAATGTGAAATTAATAGATGTTAAAATTATTAAAGACCTGGGAATTTTTTCATCATCTGATCTCGTTTTCAATACACATATAGCCTACAGGAACTTAGGATTAATTAATCGGAATGTTGTTTAATTTAAAAATAAACATTTTTAAAAGCTTTATACTATTCATTGATTTGATATCTGCTCAAATTTAATTCATTGGTTTGGAATCCTAGAAAAATAGATTTAATAGACAAAATTGAAAAAGTGCAAAAACGTTTGTATTATAGTACATCAATTAATTCATCCTATTTGGGAAGTGGAG
This sequence comes from Pentalonia nigronervosa, assembly GCA_014851325.1. NCBI lineage: Eukaryota > Metazoa > Arthropoda > Insecta > Hemiptera > Aphididae > Pentalonia > Pentalonia nigronervosa. The sequence continues at coordinate 127,227 of JACXSJ010000885.1, read as the reverse complement.
CGACAGCTTAATATAATCTCATTGAAATCTAGACGTGATTTCATTTAACAAACCCCAAATTATTAATCTTAATTTTTATAGTTTTTATATTGAAACACTAGTAAAACATTTTGTTCTAAGAAGCCCTATCGTATGCTCAATGTCTGTAACGAGTTAAAGGATGTTGATTTTTTTTTATAGACGATAAGGCAAATTTAAAACGCTATACTTTAAATGTATTATAGTTAGGTTAATTATATATTGATATGTTTATAACTATGTTTACTGTAAATAAATAAAACACTTCCTATTATCATTGTAAATTTGATGTAATTGCCAGAAGTCAAATCGTTTGTATCGTAAGTATTTGCATATTATATTATAATTTATACCCAAATAATCTAACAGTCAATTTATTGCGTTCTTATATATTATGTAAAAAAAACTTCATTCTTATCGATAACAAATTGTATTTAATCACCGTGTTTAAGTACCAACTATTTTGATGTAAATGGAATCAAAAAAAAAAATTTCCCCTTCAAATGGCTAGGTAGGTAGTTAATGTAATTTCTGGTAAAAATCCATTTACGATTAACGACTATCTATGTTTTTTTGGACACCCTATACTTGTAGCTGCAGTGTAGACCAGTGTACATGTTTATTATACCATAGGTTACGTACTTATGTCAATTATTCAGACAAATTGCATTTGTTTGTGTACATAATATTATTACGTGGTAATAGTTGAAGAGTTACATACGTGGAGGGGCAGAGCTCATATAGAGCCACATCGTTTATGTGATTTGGACGCTGAATTATTACGTGTGACTAGAAAAAATAACTAAGCTATTTATTATTTTAAACATTTAAATTTTTTTAAGTATATACATTTTTTTTTTGCTTTCTATTTGATCAATACGTTTTAGTAATATTGAACCGGGCGTGAATAAGAATCAATAGGTGGTTCTACTAAATTTGTATTGAATAAAAAAAAAGGTAAGTTTTCGTGAAATACATTGCCATTCTTGGTACATTTTACTATAATGCAAAACTAATTCAAAAATATTCTGTCAATATCAAGCTAACTTCCCAACCAATTTATTTCACTGATCTTGTCACAAGAAAATATGATATTTTGTGTCAATTTTAGTACTTGTAATATGTGCTATCAATAAGTATATTTGCCATTTTAGGTGCGTGTGTCATCTATTCCAAAATATAAAAAACATGTCATTTGCGTAGCAACTAAAATATTAATTTAGGTAATCTGCGCCACGACAGAAAACTAAACGGCATATTTAATCTTCACTTGTATAAGTAGCACTTTCAATTTTAATCGTTGGAATTCGCCTGATAAATTTACTGAGCTAGCTTACATAAATTATCGTACATTAAACGTGAGTGAGTAACTAATATGAAAAATTAAACAATGAATTATTAATTTTTATGTATTTTAGTATTAAATGCAATATTACTAATTTATACACAAGTACGTATGTCCAAAAATAAAATTATCTTACATGTTTTTAGTTTATTTTTTTTACATATTAATAATTTTAAAAATAAATTATTATTAATAATTTTTAAGTGACACAAATTACAATTTTGATAAAGTGAAAAATGTTTGTAGGTACAAGATTGCACAGACTACAAAATGCCCTACTATTATACAGTTTTATGTGACTCTAGTTAAAACTTTAACTAATAGTGTAAATACCAAATTGAAGTTTTAGATGTAGTGCAAATTAAAAATTTTCTCTTCTGTTCTTGATGCAAATTACATATAATAGTTTTATATAGTTTTAAGAACCCGACCTCATATATTATTATGATACTAATTATTGCAAGATTGACGTGTATAACAAATTATGATACACAAAAAAGTCAATTTTATTACATCATACAATATTTTAGTTTTATATTAAGTTTATAATTTTTATGCGTTTATTGTTGAAATAGATTTTTATGTTATTTTCTTATTTCGATTTATAAATAATAGAATCTTATTTTGAATTAATTATTTCAGATTTATTTAAAATGTATATGAAATCACTTGTAATCATCATGTTGGCTTACATACACTTTTCTAATTGTAAGTATAATTATATTATAAACAAAAATTATAAATTATTTGATACGCAATATCAAACTATAAACGTACGCAAATTAATTTAAAAAAATCTAAATTTGCTAAGAATCAATTTTGAGTATAATATATTATATTATATTGATTAGATGACAAAAAAAAAAAAAAAAGGTTGAACTGTCTTCGATAAATAATTGTGTAATATAAACTATTTTATTTGTGTAAATAATTGTTAAGCACCTATATTTTTTAGTTAAAAATAAATATAATATGAAAATAAGAAAAAATTAGTCTCTTTTTAAACTATTTACCGAATTTAAGAATCATAAAATCCTCGACAAATCGAGAAAAAAAACACGGATTTACATTACAATTTACCACATTTAGTGATTGATGTGCAATTAAAAATTTTTTTTGTATAATGACTAAATATTGTGTTAAAAATGCATCTTACTTTTATTATTACTCACTAGTATAGTGATTTAGGCCTACTATTACATGTTTGTTAACACATTTAGGGTTAACTAAATTATCAAGTCTAAGAATTTGTTTATTTTTGTTTAAAATAAATGATTAAAATGCGATTAAACAATAAACCACCAATAAATTAAGCAGTGTTATATTTGTGTTTTTAACTTAACGTATTATTTTTTTTTAATTAACTTGGAAAAGTTAAATTATTAGGGATTAAATTAACTAAATGCATTTTTTAACTAGGTAATAGTTATTAAGTTGATAATTAACAAGTTATATAAGGGCCATTAACACTCGACGTTACCGCAACCGCGGCAAAACGCCACCCTAGAGACTTCCACGACACCTTCCGGAAGTCAGTTTAGAACGAGCTTCTTTGTCATGGTTGAACGTCATCCAGTATAGACTCTCACCCGGTTTTTTTTTTGAGACTACGTTTTGGTCCACTGAGAGGTTCTTTTCAACCTTCTCCTTCACCGTGAGCCAACCGTAGGAATGTGATTCAGAGTTAGCCAGTGACCAAAATATTTCAATTCGCATTATATCCCTTTCCATTTTTTTGAAAACAATGGTGCAACAAACCTTACAAGGAATGTATAATCACGTATACTGTTTAAAACTTGTATTTTTTTATTGTTCATGTTTTTAGTTGGTTACAAATGAATACAAATATTATTATTATTATTATTACAATGATAAAAAACCAACCTATCTATGAACGTGCATTTAAAATAACTCGATTTACCTAAACAATTATGAACATTAATATTTGTTTTGTGCGGGTATGCAGTAAATTTCATGTTTTGCGAAAGATTTTAAAAAAGTATTGGGAAAAATAAAAATAAAAACAATCGCTCTAAATGTTGTGTATTGTATGTAAATAGTGTCGTATCACCCGATAAAGTGACATGCGCTTAAGCTTATGGCGTCTAACCCTCGTACACTTTAAGCTAATTACTCTCTCTAAAATAAATTATCTGTTAGCTTTTAGCTTTGTTGAGATACTATAGTATGTTTTACTATCGTGCTGTCTAAATTAGAATGACTCAAGGTTCTATATACCATAGCACTATTTGGTTTAAATAAACCTCATTGATTATAAGTATTACCTAAGTATATCCCGACTCTGTTTTTTTTTTTTTTTTATAGAAATGTAAAATTACCGAAATAAAACTCATACACAATTAAAGGTTGGAAACAATTTTTTATTGGAACATAACAAACAAAATATTTTACCTAGCCCGTACTACAACGATTGTCGTTCACGCGACAACAGATGTACTGTCCGGTTAGGTTAGATCCGGATAGATCGGTGTCATATTGTACAATTTTAGTGTCACCTCAGCACGTATTGCTTCGCTGGCCTGACCTATCTTAAATTAATTAGTTGTTAAAATATAGTCCCATCTATACTACATAATATACATTATATTAATTATAATTTTATTGACGTCTATTTACAATAATATACGACAATAGCAATTCTCATGCTGACGGAAACTGAAAATGTTGAATAAATCCAAACGGTAAACATTTTATAAATTTGATAGTTGTTGCGTCTATTTATGCATCATCATTATTACCGTTCAAAATAAATAGATATCTCGTTTCTTTCAAAACGTACCAAATTTATAATTCATAATTTATTATTTATTATTTATTTTTGGGTGTGATCTTGAAAATTTTTAGCATATCTAGTTTTTAAATCAGCATCCTAATAATTTATGGATAATTTTCTTATTTTATATTAATAAATAATAAACTATAATTATTTTCGATTGTTTATTAATAGTTTTGATATAATGAATAATGATGAGTAAGACTAAGAGTAAATAAGCTAATTAATCATAAAGTATATCAAAACACCAAAACATTAGCACAGATAACGAATGTTTCACTCTAAATAAAATCATACAGCACTGGTCAATGTTATATGTGTGAGTTTTCGCCGTGATACTTAAACGATTTAATTATACAATATTATTCTGCAAATATAGGCAACACGATGAATGACGGCAAGAGCAATGTAGTCAACCGGGTAAAGGAAGTAATACAGTATGTTTCCGGTGGACCATATAATACTGTGGAGTCGAACTCTGGGCACACGAATCCAGTGAAACCTGCAGGGTCGGGAACAATGGAACCACAACCAGGATCACCGATACTCACGGAATCCGGTTACCAGGGTGGTAAGCCAGAGCAGCCAACTGAGTCCTATCAGCAGAACTCTTGTGGTTGTTTTTGTGGAGACCAAGACTTGAGTCAAGGTTGATGCTGGCCATGTTGATCATCGCGATTGAATAATTCCATGGTTTTTTGGAAAAAATTCACAGAATATACGATACTATTGCATAAATCATAATAATCATACTTTTTTTTATAATTTTGTCCAAACTAGAGGACAAAATTTGTTTCACGTATTCTAATAACTATATCAATAATTGTACATTAAGTCTGAATATATGGTACTTATACTACCTCTTTGAAGAAACTCTTTTTTTTTTTCATTTTCTCATTAGACTGCAGTAGTAAATCACTTTCTTGAAGTATTACCGGATTTTAACCAATCTCAGTATCGTTCAGAATAAGCGCATGACGCTGGCACCCGCATGTTTGAAATTTAACCTCAAAACCAAATCAATATTTTTATAAGATTTTTTCAAATCTGTAACCACCATTTCAAAATTTGTACACCCTCCCATCACTTTTTAAACCCATAATCACTGTGCGGGTACCAGAATCACGTGACTCTGTCACTCGCATTTCGATGTATTTCGCCTATCGACTCAAAACTCACATTAGTAATAATTGTTATACAATTTGAACACATTTTTAACCATAAGGCATATCAAAATAAAATTTGTACATCTACCATAATAACTGGTTAAATTTGTTTTAATTGTGCTAAAAATCATAGAACAAAAATCGCTTGATGAAAAATTTTTATTTGAATATGTCATCAAAATTTGAACTGCAGTCAGTCATAAAAAATGATGGTGATTTTAAAAGTTTAAACTGAGTAATCTTGTGTTACATTTTCAACTGCCTGTGACTAATAAATATACTTGATATTTTTTAATTTCTGTAACAAATATTTATGAAGAATCTTATGTTAAGTTTTTAAAATTCTTTTAGTTGCAGTCAAAAATTGTATCATTATTTTATAAATTGAAAAAAGCTAAAAAAAACTTAAAAATTACTAATGTTAATGAATAGCTCAAAGAGATACAAAATATATTGAACATTTTAATGGTGTATAGAAAATGTTAATATAAACATTCGATGAAAAAGTCATGTTACAGCAAAAAACAAAATTTCAGTGATAATTCATATTTTATCAGATTATAAAAATAATATATTATTATTCCCAATATTTTCTTTATAAATATATCAATAATACACAAGATAAAAATATTATAGATTTTCATACTTAAGTCTATTTAGGGCATATGCATTAAGCTACCACTAAACAAATTATGACGTTTATTCGTTGTAAAAAAAAAAAAAATCATTTGTTAATATCCATTACCAACATTGATAAGGTTTCGTCATTTGTTTGAAAATTTGATTTAAAATAAAACCACGGATAACCAATTTTCACCGGGAGCGCTATATCTCCTATGAAGTCGACAAATGAACAGTATTAGACGCTATATCCATAGAAAATTAAAAAATATATTATAATGCAAGAAATAAAATTCAAGATTCTTTATTATATATAAAATTATAGACGTATTAAAATATTTGTATGCATGTATTTAAATACTATTTTTCAAATACAATCATTAGTTAAATTAAATACTGATATTTCAATTTTCTATTCCAAAAAAAAATATATGAAAAATGTATGAATATCATATATAATGCTTTCAGTGCGTTACAATTAACAAATAATAATTCATAATTGATATATTATTTATTAATTTTAAAAACAATTTGTATTAAGATGATATTAAGCTAAACAATAGAATTTATATATGAACTATTCAAATACACACATGATACATTTTAAGTAAGTACTTTTTATAAGCATATATTACTTGATTCGTGATAGCACATACATATGAATAAACTATATATTAGCCAATATCTTGGAGATAACAACTTATATAATATCCTATAATATGGTCATCCTAGATTATACTGTAAAATAGATTGAAGTTATTGTGTTTTTTTATAACACAATCATAATAACTACCGGTTGTTATAATCTTTTAAGTCAATACAAAATATCAATGAGCTATAGAACGGTATAAACAGGTTCATGGTATAAATAGCTTAAAATGTATTTAAATATTTTGAAAACTAAACTGTACATAGAACACTATTACTTGAAATTGTGGTAACAAATGTGTACAAATCGTACAACAATTACTGATGTGGGTTTCGCCTTAATAGGCCAAACACGTCGAAATGTTAACTGATATGCACAATACGATATTTGCCATAAGACGACATAGTCTTATTATTCAATTGCAAATTGGATTAGTTGTAAGTGCCAATTCTATTCGTTGGTTTCTAATATTAGCTATAAATACGGTATACAGATAAGTGTTTTGAAAATTAAAACAAACGCAACTAATAACTAACTGCAGAACAGCTCGGAATCGAGTACGATGAAAGTTTTAGGCTTTAAACTTAATACCGCCACACGGAACAATCCCGCGTCAAACATGGCGAATGGTGAGATGAGTGACTGACAGCCGGTTGGATGTTTTTTTTTTTTTTTGATAATTGGACGTGTGCGTTTCCGGCGGGTTGTCTAATCACCCTAATTTAAAGTTATTATTCCTAACCATGTTAATGACTTTGGCGATCTAGTGAAACACGCACGATCGCAAAGACGAATAGAGGACAAAACTTATTTATCTTTTACGGTAATCGGCCAAGTGAATCGAATGCAAATATAACGGTTACAGTGTTCCACAATAATTATCTATTTTGGCAATTTTATTCTGTTTTTCTAATCGCCGGTTAACCGTGAGGTATGCAAATTTTTCATGAAAGGGGCGTTCCCAATTCTATAAATTCTTAACATCATGGGCCACCAAACATCAGTTGTGCATTTGTGATTTGAAATAATCTTTCATACCAACGCTTGTACCTACATATTATAGAACGGTTTTTCCCTTTTTCGTGCCAGCAAGTCAATATGAACGTGAAAATTTTAATCGCATTGTTCGCAGTTGTGATGCTTATCCAGCTTTCCAACTGTAAGTATATCACGTATCGATCAATTCCTATATTGTTTCATTGAGATTTAATATATTTTAGTAAAGATAAAAATTATAACACCATACTTTACACCATATATATATATATTTATATTATGATTAAACTATTCACTATAATATAATTATTGACCAACATTAAAAATATAAACACGCTCGACACAAATTATTGGTTCCATCCAAATTACTATGATATATCAATAAAATATAGCAATTATTAGTTTGAAAATGTCTAACAACACAAGTGAACCCAAAGAAAAAGTTATCAACAGCCGTCTTCAAATCATCTAGTAAAGTAGGTGCTAATTAAAATGCATAAATAATATTAAATTAATAAATCAAACAAATCATCTTATTGATAAGAACCTCTTGTAACGTATTGGTGCTTAAATGCCAGGCTACGAAATACTTATCTATTAGAAACCCTTCCCTGTATAACTAATACCGTAATTATTAGGTCCCCCGAGTCCCGATAGCGTTCACGTCTGCTTTAATTTCGAATAACATTATCATTGTAATGTGCTTTGTATCGTATAAAACCCAGTATTATTATGTACATATTTAACAGTTAATTTGATTACACGACATATTGTAACGTTAATTTTTTTCGTTATAATGTAATTACGTTATACTGATAAATACGTTCAAAAATCATATCTTAATCAAGATTGCGGTAGACTATGGTTTTCACTTATTTATTTTGTTACATTCAGAAAATAAAATAAGTTCCACTATAACTTGTTTTAATGCCACGGTAGTAAATATGTTTGACAAAACGAAAAATAATTTTAAATGTGTAATTAAATAGACGCAAAAAATAAAATAAACTACTATCAAATAATTATTGTACCATCACCACGTTTTAAAATAAAACTAAAAATACATGTAATAATTGATTTGTTAAACTTTGTGTTGCTCTATATTTTAATCTAAACATCAGGAAAAAAATATGCAAATGTATAAAGTCTTTACTCTAGTCATAACTAAAAAGTATTGATTTTTGATTTTTTTTTAATTACATTTTGTTCCTAGGTAAACCAACACATCGGTTTATTAGAGAAACTAACGACCATGATGCGTCTAGAATCCAAAGAATCAAAGAATTTATAGCCCAGATTTATGGATCATCAGGCTCGGGCTCTACATCTCAATCACAATCGCCTTCAACGCCAACACATCAGCCAGATTCATCACCAAATAACCCAGATGTATCATCACCATATAAGCCGGATTCATCATCATCACATCAGCCAGATTTATTGACATCAAATGTGGTAGAGACCGAAGCTGGGCCCGAAGCAAAATAAATCTAGGTACAGCTTTCCATAGCGACTAGAGAAGGAAGCACTTTTTAGGCTGAATTCCCATTCTATAAAAATTACATGCCGAGTCAGTACCAAAATTATTAACCCAAATTAAAACATTTTACCCAATATCAGAATTAAATCTCTAAATTGATGAACCCTAGTAAATACTTGAATTTCAATTCTACTGATGCATCTGATGTAGGTCAAGACCGACGAGTAGTGTTAATCTTAGAGTATATTAAATATATATTTATAAGATCAATAAAATTTTATAAAAAAAAAGTACATACCGAAAAAATAAATAAATTTAAATGTCTATCTAAATATTTAGTAAAGTTTATATTATATTGAAGAGATATTTAATATTTTGAATCTTACAACAAGGTAATTGGTTATCTGTATTTTATATCCTGAGTAGAGCAATAAATGTATGTAAATATTGAATTTAATATGATGATTTATGTGTGTATTTTCTGTGTTATATCTATTGGAGTTGTAAATAGTATTTTTATTCATCCTATCTTCGATATTGATGGGGATTTATGGTAAAAAAAAAATATTATCTATTTTGTATTTAGAAAAAGTTAAAACTAAAAGTTCCAAGTACTTTTTAAAATATCAAGGAAAAATGTATAATAGGTATATTTTTAGAAAAACTAGAATATTTACGCAAAACCAGTTTTTGACAAAATCGATTTTCTATCATTCAAAAAGAATAACTTTAGAGATTTGAAATTTTCAGAAAATATGTATATACGTATATTTTCTATAAAATGAAAATACAAAACTTTCCTCAAATATTTTTCTAATAGAAAGGCGATAAAATATTGAAGGAACACATAGTAATAATATTTGTGAAATATTTAATGTTATAATTTGTACACAATATTCGTATAAATAACGAAAATATATGAATAATTTTGTAGTTAGGTAGTTAAAAAGTCTTCCAATATTTCAAGTTTAGAAGTTGATGCTTGAAAATGTTTTAAAAGATTTTTGGTAAGTTGTTTTTTTATTTTATCAAAGAAAAATTTAACGTGATCCTACCAGATTCCTTAGAAACGTTTGAATTTCATATGTTGATAAAATTGGATTTTAAACAGTAAAATATTGATTTTAACAAATTAGATGCTTACCTAGCGATTGGTAGGAGGATTGGGGCAATTACCCTTCTGAATCTGAATCTCGTAACAATAAATAATTTAACTATACTTGTGGTTAGTATAATATTGGTAAATCATGTAATTTAAATGTTGATAACTTTTTTTAGTTAAAAATAAAAACATTCCATTTAAATTATGGAAAATACACTGAATATGTCATGAATTCGATTGTTTAATAATGTTTTTAAATATAGGTATATTAATATTTTTATTACTATCCATTTCCTTGTTCAGAAAAGTACCATGTCTGTTTTGATATTTAATAAGCGAAACATTGTACGGCGTAATGTATAGGCAATATAGGTACAATGTTTAACTATTAAATTTTAATACTATTTATTTTAATTCTGAAGTACTAAATATTAATGTATAGGTACAACAGTATTTAAACAATTGTCTGGATTTATGTTGTGTATCTGGTTCCACTGTAGCTCCGTCTTATTGGAACAATATTATGTTACAATATTATGTATATTTTCGCGGATTGTTATTTTTCAATTTTTTGATAATATTATGTTTAAATTGTATTGGTGAACGGTAGACATTTTAAAATGACAAAGCGCTTTTAGTAATACTTTGTTAAGAATTGTGATTACAATAATTTTGAATCTGGAATGTAAACGTATAGTTTAAAATTTTATATTTATATTTAGGCATTTATTATACTCGTATAATTTTTACAAATTACAAATTTTGATTATAATCATAGTCACTATATCATATCTATTATGATAGCCTAATCTATTTTAAACATATTATCATGGACTATAATCCTTAGTTTGATAAATCAAAAGTACCTACTCATTACCATTTTGATTTCGATAACTTAAAACTGTTAAATTATCTGCTCAACCATTTAATGTAAAATATTATTATTTCAGAGTATTTCACTATGATTTAAGTGTTAAATTTGTATTCAACGAAAAATCATTGGGTTTGCATACAAAAAACGATTCTGAGTAGAGGCTGTCTGTCAGCATATATTTTTAAGTATATTTATTTATACTTTTTTAAAGTTTATTTATAGTTTATTTGTATTGCTATGAGTAATTTATTTTTCTATTAGTTATATAGTGAACTAATTTTTAGTTTTTTGTTATAACTATGTGCAAATAGAATTAAAGTTCCAAAAAAGATTTTTTGGAATAAAAATCTTGCAACGACCCCCGTTAATTTTGTACGCGTTCGTGGAAAATCGCCAAAATGTGTGTAGTTCGTACTTACTGTATGGTGCATTGGCACCCATACAATTTTGATATGAAATCAGAAAAATATATTTTCTATAAATAATATATAATAGGTACAAAATATCAATACTGGTTTTAAATTGTACAGTTTAATTAATTTCATATAATCTATAAATATTATACATAATTCAAACTTATAACTAATATTATATTATAATACTATTATGCGTGTAATTCATTTTATCAATATTTTTGATTAATTTTTTTTTTTTGTTTTTTCAATTATACAATAATAAATGAACGATACGTCTGTGTTAAATTTACGAGAAAATACATACTTATGACTATTCGACGTGATAAATAAAATGTATATTCTGATACAATATAATATGACGATAAAATAATAATAATATGTAATGTGGTATAAATTAATATAAATATTATTCTTAGGTGTACGTACTTATGTTCAAACAATTTTTAAAAAAAGAAAAAAATTGTAGCCATACAAACCATGTACCTAACCATACAAAGGTCCATAGTTCAGAATATATCATTTATTTTGAAAGGTTTAATCCCAATAATGTGATCCTTAAAATTGTCGATACATGTGTATATGCTATTGATAATTTAGGTATCTAACTAGGTGAAAATAATGATCATTGACCATTTTGCAATGACAAACTAAAGACTAAAACACAACGCGCAGCTTTATGTATGAGCGTACCGATATTATAAACAAAATAATAATTATATAATGTATCAAATATACTTAACAATGTACACACGTATAAATATTACAATATTTGTTGGCTAATTCGCTTCTTAATAACATTATTAAATATAATAATGGCCCTAATTTCTCGTCATGGCATTTCAATAAAATATATTTTAATAATATTATTATAGCTTATACGTTACGTCACGTACCTATCAACTAAAATATTATTTAAAAAGAACTAGGTACACAATAGTATAATATGTTCTGATACAATAATAATGACGATAATAATTATAATAATTAACCAAGCGATTAATTTACCAAATGTGTGCTCTGAATATAATAGGACTTAACGTTAAACTGCGGACTAACTTTAGCGCTTGTACAAAAATACCAAGCTCTCGTAATCCTAACTTGTAGACGTATCGTATACAATAAATTCGTATACATAATAATATAGTAAGTACCTAAATAGGTGTATATATTTGGAGGTGACGACTTGAGGGCCGATCGCGGGACGTGGACGTACAATGGGACTGCGTTCTGTAAAAACAATAATAAGAGTAGTCTTCTCAAAAAAACACAACACATGCACACAATAAAAAACGAAGCCAGACGCAAACGGAGAAACCGGATGGGTACTCGTCGGTGACCATACAGAGTGATATCGTCGTCGTTGTCGTGATAGTGCATGCAAGTGGTATATTTATTGTGGTATACATATTATGGATAGTTAAGATTGCACTATACGTTGCATTCGATAGTGATCTAAAGCAGTATGATATTATTGTGAAAATAACAAAGTGTGTGACGGATAGAAAGAAATGTGATGTGGTGCGAGACAAATATACATCATATACATATTATAATATATTATATAGGTGTTAGGTGATGATATGATTTTTAAATTTTTAATTAAGTGTTTGATTTTGAGTGGGAGAAGTGAGAGGACAAAATACCTTGACGTACCCCGATTGATTTTTGCAAATTAAACGCCAAGAAAGGGGCTTAGGGACGTGTTTTAAAATAATCGTGTGTTTAAAATTGCAACATGCACAGAGAAAATTATATTATATACCTATAAGTAGAATTGAAATTAAATTAAATTTTATAATTAAATGTGAATAAAATTATGATCAATAATATTATTCAATGGTAATATTTCAATTCGTTGTCATCACGGTTTTTGATATTTATAGAAATAAAAATACTGAAGTATAAAAAAATATGAATTACAATATAACCACGGCTTTTGAATTAATTCGATAGTTAATGATGGTCGTTATTGACTTCACATTGTGATATCGTTTTGATATATTTTACAGTGTTATATTATAGTATTGTGCTAATATTGATAATAAATTATTATGTTTTACAATATATATATATATATATATATATATATGTTTTCAGATAAAACTACAAGAACGAAAACAATTGTCATTATGTGTTCGTTTTAACGTCCACATCTGTATAATATAAACTACCGTCTAAGATTAAAATAATTAAGATAGATAACTATAAGATAGTTAAAAAATGATTTAAATAGGACGTCGCCGATCGGCTGCCACGGTCGCCTTACCACTTGTTCCACGGCTTGCGGCCTACCCACCGGGCCTTGATCATGTCGGACGCCTTTTCGGCGATCATCACCACCGGAGCGTTGGTGTTTCCGGACGTGACGGTCGGCATCACTGACGCGTCGACCACTCGCAGCCGATCGACGCCGTGCACGCGGAGCTCCGCGTCAACAACTGCGCCCGGGTCGCTAGGCGGACCCATTCGACAGCTTCCGGCTTGATGGTTCTCAGGTCCGGTATTCCGGCGTACCGCGCATTCCCAGTACGCGTCACACCCAAACTCCAAGTCCTCGCAGCCCATGGCCGGCTTCCGGTCCAGTTCCATACCGTACTTTTGGAGCGAGGGTGTCTCGGATAATCGGACCGCGATCTTGATACCCTCCACCAACACGGCCACGTCGTCGGGGTGGCTCAGGTACCGGGCGTGGATGGCCGGGTAGGCGAGCGGGTCGGACGACTTGAGTTTGAGTTGGCCGCGGCTCTTGGGGTGCAACACGGCCGGTATCATGTTGATAATTCGCCGGGTGTCGCCGACGCCGCTGACCGACCTCTCGCCCACCTGACCGGTCTTGGCGCAGTCGGCCAGATAACCGCCAAAGAAGAACTGTAGGTCGGGGTTATCGTCGGCGGGGTTGACGTACTTAGACGGCAGCACAGCGGTCACCTCGGATATGCCTGTACCAGACATGAGCCCGTCCCTGAACAGCAAGTATTCCATGGCAGTTGCCCAGTTCAAAGGCGTCGTCGACGTGTCGTTGATGCGGAAGTTGACGAAAAACGCCACGTGGTTGTGCAGGTTCCGCCCAACGCCTGGCAGGTCGTGCACGACCGGCACGCCGACGGCACGCAGGTCGTCCTTAGGCCCGACGCCCGACAGCAGCAGCAACTGCGGCGAGGCGACGGCACCGGCGGACAGGATTACTTCTTGCCGGGCACCGATCGTGATCGTCCGCCCGCTTGCCCCATTGTACACCTCCACGCCATACGCTGCCTTCTTTTTGGGGTCGATGAGCACCTTAGTCACGGTGGCGTTGAGCATCACGTGCAGATTGGCTCGGTCCTTGGCCGGCCGCAAAAATGCTCGGGCCATGCTGTACCGCGAACCGTTCTTGGACGTGGTCTGCGCGATCGCGAAACCCGTGTGGAGGGCACCGTTCAGGTCGCGTACCTGGTATCCAAGCTCCAGACCGGCCTGCAGGAGGGCGTGCGATAGTGGCGGATGGTACGGGAACTGGCCAACCGGCAGCGGACCGCCGACTCCGTGGTAACCGGCGTCCATTGTGGTCGCCTGGTGATTGTCCTCGGACTTGAGGAAGTACGGCAATACGTCTTGGTAGCTCCAGCCCGGATTGCCCATCTTGGCCCAGCCGTCGAAGTCGTGCCGGCTGCCCCGCATGTACATCATGCCATTCATCACACTCGTGCCACCCAACACCTGTTGTACAACATGCGACGTTATAATGATAATAATAATAATATTTATGTAGGAGACAGAAATGTACGTAGTCCGTTTAATGGAACCGACCCAAAATGTATCTGTTTGGGAGAATAATTGTACACTGTTTGGTGAGTGCTTGTTTCACAAAAAATATACTGTTTGGACGAATAAGTATAAATATGCGTATGGGTAATTTAATTAATATATTGTATGGTTATAAACATAATCATTTAAAATATAAAAAATAATTACAAAAAATAAAATCACATAGGTACAATATACATAACTAAAAATTAAAAATTGACACTACCTACTTTAAAAGTATATTGGTACAGTCATATCGTAATATAGTTTGTCGTCCAAATCAAAGTCTATATAATAATAAATTTGACTAAAATATCAAAAGTTGTACGTCACACACAATAAATTTTACACCAGAGTTTTAAATTTTCCAATTATTTTAAACCAAATAATTTGTGTTGTAGTTTATTGTTTTTCTATATTACAGCTGATATATACTCGTATTTATAAAATATTCTGTAGGATACATAAATGACTTTTAGGGCTTAAAATTTTTTTTTACCTATATAAAATGTATTTTTTAAATCTAAATGGAGTTTGTTATAAATAGCAATTATAATATATTTTTACAGTGGACATTTACAAGGTTTTGACAGATATATTAAAAATCGTTAATTTAATAAAAATTTAAATTAATTGACTGAGTTGTTTTTGAGTTTTAGACTAAAGTTACAAGTCCCGGACTTGTTATATTTTCCCGCTTAATATTTAAATCACGATAAAATATATTTATTGGATGTCTTGTTAATTTAGGACTTGTTATAATTGTGCACTAAAAAAATATAGCTTGTGCTAAAAATACAAAAATTAAAGTATCAAATAAAACACGTTTTAATCATGATATTAGCTTAAAATGCTTTGTCAAATAATGAATACGGCCCAGATTAACCCAATGGAATTATAAAACAATTTCGACAAAAATTGTACGTACAACTTTTGACATCGTAAGCCATCATTATAATATCACTTACATAGGTAAAATTAATTTCACACGACTAAACGATATAAATGATAGTAACCCAAACAGACTATTATTATTTTTTTTTGGTCAAAATTATTACATTCGTACAAACGACCACCGCCCAAGAATTCCTAAACGGACTATTATTTTTTTGGTCAGAATTATGAAATTCCCATAAACGATCACCGTCCAAGATAATAACACTTAATACGAGGTACGCCTAATCTTAGTTTCACTAATAGCTAGGTAGATACACTTAAACCAGACGAGCGCAGTGCCGTATTGAATCCACTGTACAATTTAATTAAGCTTGATTTTCACTGAGATAACTGATAATACTAAACTGTCAAACTCGACTTTTAACTATGCACTTTTCTACAAATTAATTTTAACCACTAGATATTCACTACAGCGCCAAGTAATCCGCGGTACTGACATAATAAAATAACAAAACTTAACTTCAATAATCAACGATTTTCGACTTAGAAGACTTTCAGTTGGAAATTTACAATTAAATACCTAGGTGTAGTCCCTGTATTCCCGTCGAAGCGATGTTCACTGATACTGAGTTAAAAGTTGTGAAAATAAGATATGCTTATCAGTAATATTTATCGAACTTTACTATTTTACATAGTTTAAATAACCTATACATAATCACAACTGAAATTGAATTAATTTGACTATCGTCTTTATAGATAGTATGTGTAAATTATTATATTCAGATCGATAGGTATATTATGAATCATTTTAAAAAATTTTAAAAATTACTGATATGACGATATGTATTATTAAATTACACAAAAATGCGATTGCTAATAAATATCATTACTAAATGTGTTAACCTTATAAAAAATGGTATTTTTCACTTTTGATTTCATTAAACTTCACTTATTTATTTATCACTTTTTTTTAAACCTTTTTTTGAATTAACTTTTTTAGGTACAATGTCCACCCACTTTTATTTTATTATTCTCGATACAGTAATATTAATACGTTAAAACTGCATGTTTTGATGTTTAAATCACTGAAATATTATGTTTTCCAAGCTCAACTAAATTAATGAACACGAAATAAGTAAATCACAAAATCAGTATATTTAAGACTTTAGGTACTAGACAGGATATATTGCCGCTATCGAGACAACAAATAGCTCTGCTTTCAAATTGTTACAATTTAGGAAATGTTTTACAAACACAAGACTATCAGAAATTACAGTTATGAAATTTATAGGTAAATTAAATGACTTTACATTGCCATCAGGATCGCTGCAACTACAAAATATACTATTATTATTCCAGCGTCGAAAGTATATAATGATTATTTATATTCTTTTCTTCGCTGTCACTATGGTTTTCTAACGGTTTTGGGCCACGACAGTAATGAATAGTGTATGTCTTTGTTCGGGAGGACGAAACGAAATCGGTCGAAGGGATAGCTCAGTAAATACAAATTTCTAAAGACTATCGTTTTAAAATTAGTAGTTTACATAATACATCGTCTATAACAGGTAGTTTTATCATCTGCTAGAATTTCTCTAGTTCGAATCGACGACCGCGTTCTGTCTTATTTGTTAAGGATTTAATAGTCTACTATAGAGTACTTACCTATCTAGATAACAATACAAGTTAATTCGCATCATCATAACACCACATAACGAAAATGCAGTTAATTAAACTAGGCGGTGTTATATAAAATGACAAAATATAATTACATTCTTTCGTGGTCATGATTGAACGTCTACAGACATCCTACTAATGGTAGATATAATAGTATAATAATGGGTATTTTTCTTAGCACTGACGATGTAATTGCTTCAACATTTATGACATCATCGACCAAACTCAAATAAAATACCTATTCGCCACTTGGAATCACGATTATGATATAGGTATCTAGCTATATGATATATATGATATAGGTAGCTATTAAATATAATGGTAACGTACATCTGAATATTAACACACCCAATTATTTGACCAATTTTTCATTTTATGTAATATTTACCTGTATAAATAAATCTAAGATATTTTAATTATTATTTATGATTAACAACTACATATAAATTTCAAAGTTAGGTCAACATTTGTATTATAATTATAATATGTAAGGTATAAAAAAATTCACCGTCCTTAAAACTAAAAGTAAAAACGAATCGAAACAAATTGTGGTCACAATTAATTTTATTCTTAATTGAAATAACAAAAAATTGTTAAAACGCGAGACTAATTTAGATTGTGTTTATTTATGCTCTATCAAGGTAACAATTTTTCATCAAATATGGATAAAAAAAAAAAAACTCAGAAACGAAAAGATATTGAAATATGTTAAAAATGTACATAACTGTTAACAAATGTTCATAGTTATTGCACAGATTGGACTTGTACCTAAAAAGTGGGTTATCTAACTTGTTATATATATTTTAATAATCGTCGTAATATAAATAAATATAAATGTACTTGTCCGTCAACGGATTTTTATAGAACAAAAAAAATGTCATTTGAAGAGCTCATCACTATCTTAAAATTATATAATTCATGTCATTGTTGGTATTTTATAAATATCGCTGCCAGAAATCTAAAACACGATTTCACGGTGATGCGTTCAACCCGTAGATAAATACCTACTATAATTATAGAGTATAAAGCTCAGTGTTTTACATAACCATTGATAGACATGGAAAAATATTTATCTTTGATGTTAATTTAGCGAATGGAGGTCGTCTTTATGAACCACCATCATGTAATAATCAAATATCAACTGTCGTAGACTAATGCCGTCAATGAATAATTATTACAGTTTCAGTATTATAATATACAGGGTTGTATTTTTTTTTAAGTAGAACATTCATTATTTCAAAATATTTTAACGTCATCAAAAATATTTTTTGATAAAATTTCAAAATCATAACAAAATGAGGTTCTTAAAAAAAAAAAACAATTTTTTTATATCACCATTTTCGTTATTATTTAGGTTTTTACTTTTTTGAATAACATACATTTTTTATTTCACTTATTTAAAGGTAGTATATGTTATTTGTTTGAGAACTAAAATACATAAAAATCGAATTTATTGTGATATGATTAGTTATATTTTTATTTCAAGTGTGAAGATCCCTCTATATGCCACTCATCTTAAGATAATATACTTATAATGAATACACTTATAATTGATTAAAATTACTATCAGTGATAATAATTATATTACTCAAACGAAATTCGAATTTTGTACAATTAAAATCTCAGAAAAATTATACGTTTTTGAAAGTAAAATAAAAAATCCTTCAAGTAGATAACCACTCTACTGTACAGTAGATTTCAAGTATACCAGCTATTGAATAATTCACTGTTATGGATCTGTTAAATTTGAATTTAACATGAATTATTGTATACGATGAAATACGATTCTGATCGAAGACGATCTAACATTTTGGTAACTATTATTACCAAAAAATTGTTTTAATAACAATATTGATTTTTATAAAATATATTATTATTTGATATCTCCGATAATTTAAATAAGTATTGAAAAATGTCTAATGTAGGTACCTAATACCTATATACTGAAATTAATTCAAAATAGAAAATAAATGTTTTTTCTAAAATATTGTTTTATAATGACTTTACACAAAATATTAAAAAAATTAATACTTACAAAAATATTAATCATTTTTGAGATAACGGATATTTACTATACAAATAATCAAACTGCATATTAAAGTATAGAAGAAGGAGGTATCTATTACAAAATAGTACATGTAATAACAGGCTGGAATAAGAAAGTAAAAAATACAAACGGGAATAGCTTGACGAACAAAGGAGCCGGACGAAAACATTATAGCATAATATATTTCAGTGTTATTTCTATAAAGCATAATATGGAGTAGTACCTACGCGGTTACGCGTACAATACGTTTATTATTACTAACTATTATCCTAAATGTCGGATCCGCCGACAGTGGCGTATTTATGAATATGTCATTATGGCGCTCCAATCATAGAATACTGTAGTAGCGCCTCTATTCTATTACCATATAACAATATTAACATAATTTCTAAGGTGGTAGATGCTGTAGTCTTACACAATACTATAAATAACCCACCCCCTCCAATAATTTATCAAATCTTAACTTCCCAAAACAAGAATGAATTTGTTAATTAAGCCCTCTACATTTTACTTTTAATGACTTTATATATTTTATTTTCACAAATATGTTATTGATACATGTTACAATGAACGTAATGTATCTTAAGTAAAAATAAAAATCCATTATTGCTGCAGGTACCTACTTTGAACCTCAAGAACCACGACCCATGGCTCTATGGAAATCAGAATTTAACGCCCGGGGCAATCGGCCTCCTGAGCCCCGGATGCTTAAATACACCATTGCCCACGGAGAGTGCGGACGGAAAGTAAACATTCTAATGAGAGTAACGAAAGATTTCTGAAGTTTTCCCGCACTACGGTTATTGTTTGAACCGTGTGTCGCGAACACTGGAAGAAAAGCAATCGACAGGTAGGTATCAATCGATCGGCGCGACGTCGATCTCGAAATCATCGTTGTAGGTATCGTTATCGGATCTCGAATAAACTGTATACTTTCTGTCTACTCCCATCGGCCGTTGTCGCGTTTTCGATTATTCCACCGAAATGTGTAAAATATTTTGTCACGTCACGTCACGAAAGTCACCATTGAAATCACAGCGAAAAAACGAGAGGACAAGTTGTTGTAATTAATGCGCACTTGGTTCCGACCTGGAGGGAGTTAAATCGTGGATCGCCACGCCGTAGATAGTATGAAACGCGATCGCTTTACCAATTGTCAGTCGTGCGATAATAACAGCGTATATTATATTAATATGTAGTCCTTATGTATAATTCATACATGTAACTACGGCAATCGAAACGGTAAATCAATAATGATCTGTCGGCCGACGCGATATCGCCGCGGTTGTGGCGTCAGGGGAAATCTACAGCAGCATAGACACGCACACAATCAGCGACGTGAAATCTCTCGAACAGCGGTGCAACAAATTAATAATATTGACAAATTGGAAAACTGTTATCCCACAACGATGACGCTACTGCCGAGATTATCAACAGTTCTTTTGGTTATACTGTTACGGTATAATATTATGTTCATGATTCACCAAACATGCTAACCACATTCATTAAAGAATGTGCTGTGGCTATACAAACATATTATCATTTAATAGCGTACTAATTATTTTTCAAACAGAAACAACCGTTTGTACTGTAAACATGCACACAATTTTTTCAACATTTTGCAGATGCATCAAATTCAAAATTCACACTAACAGTATCTGAATTCTGTGTTATTGAACTGTTGATATGTGCTAATAGTATTTATAATGCGAAATAATATTAAGCCATTGATCCGAGTGAAACGGCTTCACTGCAAGTGATATTCAGAATTGTAACTATTTAGTGCTTGCATACATTACATAAATAACCTCTATGTGGAATTTCAAGTTTATGGTCCCCATGATTTGGCCTGTGCGTTGATGCTTCAAAGTTAGTCAGTCAATCTCTTCTCGTAACGAGTAACGATTTTAAAAAAATCTATTTAAATTTTATGAATGAAAGTGTTACTGTATAATACGCGCTGCAGCAAAGTTGTTATATAAGTCAGTTTCATAGATATAAATTGAATTTGACAAAAGCGATATCATTACATTTATAAACAGGTATAACGCGGATAAAGGCGAGAAAAGTTTGAAAAGTTTTTTATTTACATCTTTATGATTTTTTAATCATAAAATTCAAAACAATAAAAGTTCTGCTGCGGAATATTGAATTTAAAACATTGATCGGAGTGTTATTTTAAATGACTGGCGTAAAAACCACGACACGTGCTAATCTGCGCCAGAATAATAATAACAATAATAATAATAAAAACAATTTTCGGAAATCGAATTTGTGTCTACAGAAATGTATAGAGTCGCAAAAATTTCACAGATTTCAAATTATCACGTACCTATTGAAAAAAGATCGAGCCGATCGCGATAAAAAAAAAAAAAAAAGTAAAAATACGTTTCTTGCGCCGTCGAAAGAAAACGTCTCACCACAACGATTTAATCACCCGAAGACTGACATGATAATGTAACGTTCAAATAATAATACGAAAAGTCTGCTCAAAGCTCTTCGTGCACCGCTGGTGCGCGCAATGTCCCGTTGGAAAAGCCGACTCGAAGCGGTCGTCGATATAAATTTCATATTATCATCATCGTCGTCGTTATAACCGCAAACACGTAATATTAACCGGCGGGCACAAAACACGACGAGGCTTTCTATCGTCGTCTGGACGAGGATTAATTTTTTCATAACACACGTGTATAATGAACTGCGGCGACGGTGCGCATTTCTGCCTAGAGTGTTTGTATATGATTTATTATTATTATCATTACTATTTTGCGGACCAGCGGTGTTTGCCAGATCGAGTGAATGTGGGTATACTATAAAGGTAGTCTATGCGGGTACAATGACGTACAGACGAGAAAAAAATCAAATATACGCCATTGAGGGATTATTAAAATATCGCCAAAGCCACGTGGAAAGTCGAGAATCCGTAATGAATAAGACAAAAACTAAAACCGGAATAAAATATAATGCAATGGATTCGTGACGGTATTTTGTATATAACACGCTAACACGGAGACATATATAACATAATATATTATTATTGTTTTTATTATTGTTGTTGTTGTTACTGGATGAAACGCGGACGGCGAAAATTTAAATTATATTTGACATTATATTTTTTACGGCACGTTACATGTACATATTATAGATGATATTACACTATATTATTATTATTACTATTACTATTACTATCATAAACATTATTGTCGAGCTGACGGCGGCGCACGTGTGTGGGCGAAATGGAAGAAGAATGATCGAGTTATATACTAATGGAAAATGTGCGAGTATTGTAACGAGAGAAAAAACGAGTTAAAAATTATTATTATTATTATTATTATTATTTTGTCTACGGTTAGACTAACAGATATTTATCTATTTTTATGGCGAAGGTACCTTAGCAACAAAACACTTCATTGTATCCGCCGTGTATAGTTCATATCTAAAATATAGTCTGACGTTTTTTTTTTAATAATAATAATATGAGGTAATGATTTTTTTTTCATTAACGATGGTTATCGCGATAGATATTGTAATTTTCTAAATTGGATTTTACGATCAGTTATCTATAATTTGGATATTTGTTTTTTTTATCAACACCAAACAGTAATAAATGATTTATTGTTTGTACGTTTTCCATATGAGCTCCACAAAGTACGAATTTGGGTAGTAAATCATTATGGTGTTGAAACGTATAAGTTCTTATTTGGTGTCTAAGGTGAAGAAATAATTATTATTTCAAATAGAAAGGATGATTTCAGTTATAGCCCTATAAATGGTATCTACTGAACTTGTAGTTTTTAAATTTTTAAGTTTTCAAAAATGTATTTGACATAAATTTGTATTAAAAACATCGGACAAAGTGACCGTTTATGGGTCATCTTGTATAACCACATGCACACGTCCAAAGATACAACAAAACGATTAAAATTTAATAACAGCAAAAAAAAATAAACATTTGATGATTTCGGTCGTGCACGATAAAACGGTTTTTTGTTCTAATTATACGTATTACGTTATGTCATAATTGCGCAGCGAGTGTGGTTTAATTGGCTCAAATAATACAAATAATGTTCTAACAAGGAACTGAATTTTTATTTTTTGTATTTAGACAAACACATTTTTTTTTTAACAATTTCGCAGAATAATATTGTCACGTTTAAATCTGACTATGAATGTCACTTAAAAACCGTACAATTTTACTTAAAAAAAAAAAACGTAGAGCATTGTTTTTTCTAACTGGGTCGATACGATGTAAATTAATTAGGTACAACGATAAAGGAAGATCACGATTATCAGGAGTCCCCAAATGTTTCGCCAACAGTGCATGATATATTTTATGATCGATACTGAGCACAATAATATAAATAAGAAATGATAATAATTGGGAAACATTTAACGCGAAGTTTTCGTATCTTATTGAACATAAAATGACGTATTTACCTATCTAAGTCATTTTTATTTTTATATGATTATAAAATAAACCGCAATTTGTTTTGAATCATGCGAGTACAATTCTTCCCGTTAATGTGTAATATTAATTAATTTTAATAATATGAAAGTGTTCAGAAACGGACGGCATTGAGTCATAATTAATTATGTATCATAATGTTCGTATATTTACAAAAAGCGTACACATCAATGTTATAATATTATTATAATTTAAGAGTTTCAAGTAAATAGTATTATCAGTTTGAAAGTATTTTTTTATACAATAGAATGAACAAATTTTGAAAGTAAATAGGAACGCATTTATATAATAATTGTGTACATCATAGGTGATTTTGTAACTTTTATTAAAATATATCTACGTATGAAGTTTTTGACTTAAAAAGTTATCAATTTTCTGTTTGTTTTATTTTATACGAGAGTAAAACGTTGCGCTTCAAAGTTCAAACAGAACGTATCGAGTAGTTACCATTTCGGCAAAAATTGATGATTACCAAAACTTAATATGTAATTATGTTTTAATTATGCTTTGTCACAATTTTATAATTTTCTACAGAACAGTAGTTATCATTATCATTTGCGTTTTGCAGCTGGTACAATAATAAAGCCACAGATGTCATATGTGGAAACAATAAAATATTAATTACTATACTTTACTATTTAAATACCCCCTAATTAATAACGACGCTTTTATATAGGTCGAGAGCAACTGAACTTTAAATATGCAATATCTTGTATTGTCGATGAATAATATTAAAATAACGTATTGTAATGTAACAATTTATAATTATTAACATATAACTTAAAAATATAATTTACGTATTTTCATTATATATTTGAATATTAATATTAGTTAGATAAATAATATTATGAAATTTTAATCGGAAAATTATAATAATTGTTGAGGACTTGGGTAGGTAACGATTGTTTAAACGAATGCTCCCAACGTGTTCACAAGACTATTTAAAACTAATAAATCTTACACGATTTAGTTGAACGATAATACGTAGCTGAGAAAATAAATAAACGAATAGTTTCCGATATATCGCACCGATTTTATGTGCTTGTCTATGCATTTTTATGTGTATTGAACACCATCAATTCCCATTCAATTTTTTCCGTCACGAAACTAAATACACAGTGGTTTGAAAAAAAAATTATATTTGCAAACACGAATCCGTAAAAAACCACACAACCTCGGCCGGTTTATGGTCAAATGATCTGGTATAGCTGAAAAACCTCATTGGATACTGAAAAATGATCTGACCTGAATGTTTGAATAAAAACCAATAGCTGACGTCATGACTCCAGTCTCGTCGAACACGTATAAGTCGTATAGAACAAATCTCGGAATTATATGGACGGAATACTAAAAATATACTACGATTCTACGAAGGTTAACGATATAATATCCATATATTTATTCATTAAAAAGATAATATATTTATTATGAGATGTATGAAAATAAAAAAAACGGAAAAGTCAAGGACTTTGAAGTACTCGCGATTCCGACACTTTCACGAAAAGCCGTTTCATTTGGACAACTTTATTAATAATACATTTTGCATTAAAATGAAAAAAAAATATCTGTTCTAATTATATAAAAATTGTTTCTATTTTTTTAGAAATACATTCTGTGTATAACTATTTATATTTTCGTGACCTTCGTGATTGCACTATCATTATCCGTATTATAATAATTTTCATTTTTAAATATTATACAAAATTTTATTAAATTTTTTTGACTTAGGCCATTGCTTCTTATTGAAGTAATATAATGTATGAATAAATTGTAGTTTATTGCTTATTGGTAAATAAAAAGCTGGGTGTTTTGAAAACGGCAATAATAGTCACCAGTAAATAACTATTTAATAACATACAAATGCATTTTCTTCTTAGTAAACAGTACACATAAGTAATAAACAATTTTAATGCAATAACATTATTTAGTTATAATAATTATCTAAATATCTTCCAATTCAATAGGTACTTTGATACTACAGCCATTGGACTGAAGGCATTTATTTTTAATAAATTACCAAACTATTTATAAACTTATTTACATAATTTAAATGAATTTAGCAGTATTTTATAATTTTTTTAATCGTCGTAAATGTTTAAGTAAATTACTTTTTTGAATGACAGCATATATTAAAAAAAAAAAACATTTATTTTATGATCAAATCATTTGTTAAATACTTAGTTAATAAACAAACAATAAATTCATTTTGCATTTTCCGTTTCCGTTTTTAATAAGAGTTTTTTATTGTATATGTTATTAATATTTATTACTATAGTGGTTTGCTAAGTAATAATCGTGTTTTATTAATAACATTGTAATTGAAATATAGACATACATTATCGATACCACTACTGGATGATTAAATATGTGTAGGTATATTATTAATAGTCACCTAGTTAAACAACAATTTATTTTATGAACCTATATAGTATTATAATGCGTATGTGTTTATCGTAATTATTATGATAAATTATGCGTTTTTCATTCATCTACCTATTTCAGTTATTCAGGTTATGATACGATATATCAGGAAATAATATTAGGTATAATAATAGGAGATATACTGAGTTTAATTTTAAACTAATCCAACCAACAGTCTACGCGTGTATATATGTGTGACTATATAATTTGTTCTTTAATTAGGCAGATTATTATATTTTTTTTTTGTTTAATAACGAATTATAATAGTTCGATTACGCGATCGTTTGTTAAGTCTATATACTGTTGATCTTGATTTTCGTCATAGGTCAGCGCCGATTTTGAAACTATCCCTCGTTAAAAACGTATTATAAATTACAATTTATTTTACGTAATCTGCTATAGTTTGTACCTACGTTTCTAATTAGTTTTTGAAAAGAAATAAGCTCGTCGCGTTAATTTCACGCCTTTAAAAATATACAATCGCAGCAATTATTTTTTGTAATTATTAAATCCTGGAACTTTTGTGTTCGATAAAATCAATTTGTAACATTGCAAGAACACAATAATATAAACTCGTTTGTACGTTACCTTTCCTCTGGGCCAGTTGCATCGTCTCTCTGGGCTACTTAAGCACGCCATTTCCTCAGGTTCCGTGTTGTAACTCCAGTCGATTGACGAACCCAAAAAATTCAGAAACATTGACGGGACTTGTGTGCCGGTGGGCTCATCACCACCCGCTTCAATTAACAAAACTTTCCATTGTGGTACCTGAAAAAGTCATTAGAAAAATAACTATTAAAAACTCGAAAAATATTTATAATTTCATGCTCGGAAGGGTGTCCGAAAACGGTACCAATCGGACTCAACGTACTATAAAAACGATTGATATTTTCCGAAATGAAACGTACTGATATTTTTAAAATTCACTGTGAATACTAATTTAATGACAATACTTTTAGTCATAAGATTTAAGTACTGAACTATGCTAGCGTATAATTAAATTTACAAATTATACAACGATTTGAAGTTTTACCCATAATTTTTTTGTTTTGAAAAACAAACAAAATCGCCCATGGTTTCTTTACGGTTTTACACCAAAGATAAGTTATAAGAGATGGGACGTCCTCGAACTCTTAAGAAATTAAAATTGTTCTATTAAAATCATGTTCGCAATGTGCAAGTGTGACAGCAGATGTTTTTGTTAAAGTAAGAAATTAACGATTATTAGTAACTTATTTCCCGTTGGTTAAGACAGATTTAACTATTATTATTTTTTATTTATTTTATAGTTGAAATTTATAGTTTAAAATTGCGGGTTTCATCAATGCACGGATGAGTTTTTCTTACTTCATAATTGTTTATGATCAAATTCACTTATTGTGCCTTGTACAGGTTATATTAAATACATAATATACATTTTATTCTTTTAATAAAAAGAGTTGGATTCAAGTAAGTTCGCACTGACGAAATAATATTGAATTTCGACTCATCATCGTTGGTTACGATATTATTTTAATAACAACACTGCCCGCTTATATAGGTTTAAATATAATCACCTCGCTGAGTCTGCTGGCCATCACGCTGCCCGCCGATCCGCCGCCCACGACGATGAAGTCGTATTCCGAATCCGGCAAAAACCTGTTGGCCGCCCGCCCACACGGGTCTTCGATATCGCACTGCGACCTGATGAACACCTCCAATAGGCCCATGAACAACATGAACGCCGACCCGCCGCACGTGCTGGCCAACGTCGGTCCCGGCTGGGTCACCGGGCAGTTGCAACTGCTGCTCATCCTGGATGCGTTTCTTGGGCTGCTGCAGTCGTTATATTATAATATATATATATATATATTGCTTATATGATACCGTATTTACGTCTGAAAAACGAAAGGTTAGAAACGGGTTAATATATATATACGTAGGTATGTGTGATCAGTGCCACATTCGTCATTATACGATTTAGGTATAGGTATATAATAATCTCCACCACAGATAATCTCTCAAAAGGCTGTTTCTGAAATAATCGGAAATAATGGTGTTAGTGTTTAGACGAAAAAAGACGGGACACTGACACGTTAGTAATAATGGTGTCTGACATCACTACATAGACAATGAACGGCGATGGTAGGTAGGCACTGAGTAGTAGACTATATAATACGATAATTTAATATAATCACACTCAGAAACACGCTGATTTCATACGGACGACTGAATAACTTTTAGCGGATCTTTGGGTTTTATAACGTCGCTGTTCAAATATCATCGTCATAAAAAAGGGTTACGAAATTAGGTTTTTCCTTTTCGAGTTCGTCTGCGTAAAACCCAACAACAATAATACAACGTACGTTATACTCATAGTCCGTAGAGTAATTTATAGTTATTTTATTAATCTATGGGTATACTCAATAATGCACGCGAGATATAACACGATGGATTATAATATGCGATCATCGCACGACGTTTATCAAAACCATTTTTTATTTTCGTATTCATAAACAGATTGTATTTACTATCGTCGCGTGCGCATCTTTACTTAGCACGCAGACCACAGTGTATACATAACGTTTATTGCTCATACTGTGTAATTACTGTTTTTTCGTTTTCAAATTAATAGTTTCAAATAACTCGCACGTGATTTACGTTCGGCACAATAAATATTATAAACGTACGGTGTATTATAATTAATAATGTTATTACATACCAACCATTATTTTTTATTCTTATTATTATTATCGTCTACGTTTTCCGGTCCGGTCAAGGTTATGAACAGGACTCGCGAGCACTAATAATATAATTATGACTCAATCGGCGAAAATCCTTCTAATAATTATTGATTTTAATCGCGTCGCAAACGCGCGTGCGATCGGTGGTGAACGAACCACAAGCTCGCCACAAAACCACGCGAATACGTAGTCATGATGATAATATTTTAACATTATTACATATTATTATAATAATATCGTACTTGCTATCACCTCCCATATGACGTATATCATAATATTAGCATATGTATTGCGCACAAAATCTGAAGTTGCGAATACACTACACGAAAAGCCAAAAATGTGTTACTTATTATTGCATTCAAATTCTGATTTCAGCAATTAGAATTTAGAATTTCAATATCACCATTATACCTCAATATATTTAAAAACTTTTATTGTTATTTATCATGGACTATCCTTAGTTATTATTACCTGATTCAAGAAGTACTCGTCCGTATTTTGATTTATATGTAGCCATATTATGTAGGTATTAAAATAATTGTTAAGAAAATGATCTGCTTAAGCATTTACGGTAAAATAAAGTTGGTTCTCATTTGAAAATAAGAAGTTTGTCAATTTGTATCGCAACAGTGTACCTAAATATTTTAAAACATGAAATTAAAAATGAAAAATCAGAATTTGAATAAATGCATCATTTAACGGAAAAATGACAGTAAGCATGCCTGGTGAATCATCGTGTATGGATTATAGTTGAACGGAGTTTTTCTCATAAAAAATTATTCCCGTGAACTCAATTTAGCTGGTATACAAAAAGTGCTAAAGCGACGACGTCGCGTATTGCGGTAACTAAAATTCGAACAAATAGTCTGTTATGTTCAATCTAAATTTGTAACCACGATTTCGGAATATGTTATACCGTTCGTCTTTTATTCGTGCCAGCTTTGAGTGCACATTCTACACACATGGACTTGATATGCAGACTTTGTTCTTATCTCCAACAATAATCGTCGAGTGCGATTATTATAAAATATTATATCGTACGCACTTTCCCTAGAAGGGCGTTTAGGCGTATAGACGCGTTTCATACGATCATGCAATATAATAATATTATTATACATTCAAACGTATTATGCGATCATCGCGTTACTGTTTACTAACCGTATGATAGGAAATCGCCATAATATTAATATATTTTATTCGGCACTCGCTGCAGCAGCCGTTTCCGGAGCGAAACACAAACCTCAGCCGTTCTGGTCGGCAAACCTTTTCGCTTCACTGTAACCGTATATTATTATTGTTGTATAACAGTATTTAACGGGCGACAGATGTGTTTATTATTATATCTTCTGCCGAGGTTTCTACACGTAAGAGTTCAGACCGTTACTATTGTTTAGTAATCGCGTCGGTACCTATATACGTATATGCATTTCTAATATCATAGGTAACACTGTGAGCACTACTTAATGTGATATCCGTTCAATAAATCAACGATTTAGTGGAATCGACAAATAAAAGCCTACGCCGAAAAATGTATGTCTGTTACGTTAAATTGACCATTTGTATCAGAATCACCGTGAACTGGACAATTGAATCCCTTTTATAAGTTACATGATGGGGCTTTGAACAAGCTTGATTTTTTTGATCCATAAAACATGAATAAATATTTTATATCTTGTCGCACAATATCACTTTGGTAGATTTTACGTGCTATTGCTATCGCAGCTTGTAAATGAGAGCTCAAAATCGTTCGTTTTCAATAGTTATAGAACGTCAAACATTGTTTGTTTTTGCTCGTAAACGGCGTATAAAGTCTTTAAATTCTTTGGCGAGTACAAAACCCGTGTGTTCTTAAGTGCGTGTGATTGTTAAAATAGAATAATAAAATCGTTGTGTATTATTGATAATTAATGTAAATTATATATACACCGATAATATTAATGTATGCGTATGACACGTCTCTGCAAATGCATTAAGTGATCGTTTAACCCGAACTTTACACGTTTAATGAGTAAATGATCGCAAAAGTTGATACAATTCTGGTTGTCACGATTCCAAAACTCTGCATTCATAAGATACATATATTATATCGCACAAGTGTATATTATAATATTATTATATTGAGTTTTTTTTAAGTCTAAAATATTCCGCTAAGAGCACAACTGTATAATAATGATTAACAGTCACGAACTGTTCGCACGCTTTTTTACGATCGACACGCGATTTTGATTATTATATTTATTTATTCTTTTATTAGATGGATTAATACAACCGACCCAGCCAGAGCTCGATTTTAGATACCTATATAATATATTATGTTATGCATTTTTATGTACACGCACGACAACGGACGCGTTTATAGATTGAAATAGTCAGCCGACAATAAACTATAACACGATGTTATAGACTATAATGTCGGCGATTTCGAGTCGACTGCGGAGGACGCATTTACGTTATGTGTATTCAGGAGTTCAGGTACGAGAAAAACGCACAAAAAACGTAATTCTGAACAGCGTAAGATATGTAGTGTCTTCGAGAATGTACACGACGAGGACTGGTCGAAAACGTCTCCCAGGATCGTCAACCACGGTGACCTCAACGCCCTGAACTGCGCAACACCGTGGCATTCGATTTGTCGTTTTCGCCGTTATCGTCTCAATATGTGCATGTGTGTTTATTCTTAGTTTAATAAAATTCATTACTGAGTCTTACGTAATGTGCTTGGGATTGTTGTCGTTTATACAGAACGATTCACTTATTTATCTTTTATGTTAATTTTCTATAAATGTAATATGTATTTATTTTTTATCGTTATAAATTTATAATCATTTATGTTTTTTGCGTTTTTGCTTCATCTGGAGACTTTAATTTACAAGGGCAGGGATAGTCGTTCTGCTGTATAGTAAGTGTCGTCATTTAGTAGATCCCCGCAACGGACGTGTTCAATAAAAACATAAATAATTTTCCATGATGATGATAGAGTGTTTACCAATAAGATAATCGGCCTACTGTACAAATATAAACCGTCTGGTTTACACGATCCCAACGATGACCGGCGAATTATGCCATCGTTATTCAATTTCGTTACTTCGTCACCGACAGCGAAAACTCATTTCGTAAACGGCATGCGATATTAATGGTGATGCACCGGTCCTCTGGCTGTGTACAGTTTAGTTTATAATAATATTATTGTATGCGTGATGGACGCGTGCGGACACGAACACGGCGCTTCGTGAGCGTCTTCTTAATTTCCCGGCGCGTCCGGCGCGTCGCAACTTCGTGGGAAACCGTTCCGCGCCATTGTTCGGCGAAATAAATTTTATCATGATGATGATGATGATGATGATGATGATGACGAAGACGACGACGATGATGGTCTCCTCTGGCGACTTCTTACACGAAGGCCTCGTACACATAGCGGCTCGCCTACCGTGACCAATCGGCCCGCGTTTGATGTTACTCGTTGACCCGCGTGATAATAATAGTCTTCTCGAATGCCAACAAATTTCACACACACACACAAACACACATACTAAACCAATCTTTTTAGTAAATACCGTTCAGTATATCGACTAGCGAATTAATAGTCCAATAGTTCGCGAGATGCGCTTAGGTATGTTTTTTTTTTTTTTTTTTAATATCATTCCATTTTTTTTTCAAAAAATTATATTTAATTTCATTATATTTTTATCCATAGCATTGAAATGAGGAATAATAATATATCATATAATGTTTAGTACTTATATTTTTATTGTACGTACACTATACGCTCAAAACAAATTACTGATTTATCGATAGAAATTACGGTTAATACGGTTAGGTATACAAATGCGTGATATTTTAGGTATATATATGCAAAACACGTTCTTAAATAATTTAAATGTATATTGAAAAAACACGTTGAACTTTGAAAAAAAATTACAATCACTTTTATGGGTGATCTTACGCGTTTAATAAAAGTTTATAGCTAGTATATGTATGTGTATTATATTACCTCAATATGTCTCTTCTTAAAATGTTTAATTAGCAAACACGTTTTCTCGATGACCCACGGGCTACAATATAATTTAATATGTATACCTAAGAATATAATACTAAACATTTTTTATTTGTTAAATTTTCTTTTTTTTAATAGCAATTGACCATAATTACTTACAATATAAATAATATACTTTATTACTATTTAATAAGTGAAACGTATGTAAACGTGACACGTTATAAAGTAGTAATATTCGGTTGACGTTGAACTATATATTATGTTAACCCACGACTTATCGTCCAATCGATTAAAAATGATATTACAACGTTTTGTTGATCGTAAAACGAAATTAAAATATTGTCGTAATGTTATATTATAGACAAAAGGTTTTTTTTTTGTAAAAACAACGCGCCCAAAAATTAATATAAATATGTGTGCGATGTGAACAATTATACTTAAAGCATAATGCAAATAATATAAAAGAAGGGAACAGTGCAAAATATGCATCACGTTATCTAGATGATAATATAATATGTTCCATTACAATGGGAAAAGTAATACAATAATAATGGAAACGAAAGAGCTGCCACTTCATTGTTTTCTCTACACATGAGTAAATATAATATAATATATAAACAGTTTTGTTAAAATATACAGTCAGAACAGTAGGTTTGTATTATTTTTTTTTTTACGCATATAATCGCAATATATCAGTGCTTGCCAAGTGCTGTACCTACCCATGTTATCGTAGTGGACGTAACCATTTATAGAAGACAATGTAATTTTTAAACGAAACCAATGTGCCTATATAACGACAATAATAATAATAGTACATTGTCGTAATGCCAGTTAAGAAGTAGAATATTGTGTGCCTTTAGCGTCGTCGATTAAAAATCGCCTGAATGTATAAATTGTTATTTTTCGTATGCCCATTTATCTACATTCCAGGATTTTCTGCGCTCCTCCAATTACACTATTAAACGACGGTCGTGCGTGACATTTAAATATTATTATCGCCAATGGTGTCGGTACAGTGGTCACCGGGATGATTTCGATTTTGAGTACACATACGTTTCTTTTATTGGGTGGTATGAAAACGGTTAGCCGGATGATCTAGTATAGATGAAATGTTTCCTGTCCGCAATCTTAATATTATAATATGATATTTTAATGACGCGCGCAAACCTGTTTCATTAATAACATTTTAGTGGTATTTTTAATATAATATTGAAATATGCCATTAAAGAATGCATCAACTAAACCCACTTACACATATTAACAGTTATATTTACACCTTAATCTACACTTGTTTCGTTTTCCAATTAGATAGAAAAAATAAATATAATATTACATTAATTGTATTAAATACTAACACGTAAGTAGTTATTAATAATTACAATAATATGTCGTTCGTATAAACACGTTTTACACGTTGCGAAAACTCCCAGAAATCCAAACGGTAAACTGATTGAAAACATTGATTATAGGACGTTACACCCGCATGTACTGTGTCCGTCTTTACAGGCGCGAACGACGAAGCAATTAATTGGCGTTAAACTTGTGTTGTTAGATATTTTAACATAAGAGTGAGTTACCAAAAATTGAACTTGAGTGTAAGAACATTATTTCTGTTAAAACGCTTATCGAGATGACAACATTTTAACATATAATAATAATAGTGTTTCGCACTTGTTAAATCAATTGCGTTTTTTACGGCGTGCGTATATAGAATCCGTCAGAGTCCGAGTTTACGGGCTGGAAAATAAGCAACTCAATATAACTCGACTAACGCAGGAAATCATGGCTTGGTTCCAAAAAGATACTAAATCGATTTTTTTCTACATTCATTATACAGGGTTGGTAAGTTTTTATTGTTCTATAGTTCAAATTCAAAAACGACCATTTATTAATAAATGAGTTACCTATATTCAGAACTAAACGGTTCTAAATCAACAAAATTTACAAATATTTAATGGTGATCTAAACGAAACCTTTCACTTCATAACTACAGTGTTAAAATCAATAGGATTTATCTACATAATACAATGAATAACGATATAATTAAAAAGTACTATTTCATATTCATTGGGTCGATCGTACAATAATCATAAGATAAAAGTAGGTAGTACAATATTATTAATTATTGTACATTCACCAACAAAATAAATAAGTCTATAACTTATAGTACCATCAAATTATTTTGACATCACAATATATTATTTTTATTCATCCTAATATTTTTCCCGAGAGAATCTTATTTTTAATCCAGAACAAAAATGTTCTAACTAAGGGAATAAAATATATTAACAACAAAAAGTACATCTGCAGAACCTTCTGAGCCCCCCGAATTATTTTTATTATTATTATTATTATTATAGCATAATGTAATTATATCTGATGTGGCTTTGCTTGGCGTGTTGGCTGCTACCAGTCGCGCTCTGGGACTGAGAGTAAGCAACGCCCGTTACTACTAGTTCCCGGATGGGTTACCATCTAGGTTTTGTAGTAGTAAAAACCTTGCCACACATACACAAATGTGTTAAAAAAACCCTATAGTACCCTCCCTCACAATTCCACAGGCTAATGACCGTAATTGTCGAAACCTTAACCCCCCCTCACCCACCAAAAATAATATCTGGTTTACCCAGTGTTATGATCGTTGTGATTATTACCGCCAATGGATTTAAATATCGTCCTAGACAAAATATCGACGGATATCCTTTCGAAAACACACTGTAATATCCTCTGAACGTTGCCGAGAATCATATAATATCAATACCCATTGTGGTTGTTGTACAATTGCCGTTTTGTCTCGTCTGTTTGTGTATGTGTGTGCGTTTTTTTTTTGCTCACAGTCAGGCACATTGTCTATAGTATAGTCATCGGGTCGTGTTCGGCACGCGAAAATAGAAAACGCGTCGAAGAAAACAATCGATCGCTAGTGAAAACATCGCGACCACTATTTACGGTATTTCAATAACTGCATGCTACTGTGTATAATATACATAAAGCCATAAAGGTACACCTACGCCGATAGTAAATCGCTATTGTATGACGATAACAATATCGAGTGAGAAATGAGTCATGACTAATGTGGACAAGATATTGTAAAAAATTGGGCCGGGTGAAAAATCAAAAAATCTTAATAACGCGCCGAACGAATGTTTACGAAATGTTCAAAACACAAATTATTAGTTTGTTTTAGTTGGTCTTTCGTTAGGCTGCATATAAGGTAACGGCTATTAAAATATTATTATCTACCTGTTTCCCACACAATTCGATCCTATAAATAAGCAAAAAAAAAGTAATTTAAAAAGCAATTGGACCATATTATAAAATATTAACAGGGTTATTATAAGTGTGTTTACAGATTTATTTTACAGACGTTTGAAACGTGTTATTAATGTTTAAATTGGATTTATGGAAAAAAAAAACCGAATCTTAACTCGGTATCTGGGACGCAATCAAACCAAACACGACGATAAAAAATTAATTTCGTATAATTAATTTTTTATTTTTATTAAAGATATTGATAACGTCATCGACGTAAATTCGATAATAATGTGGCTGGATATTATGCGCGATTTTGATCTATTTGTGCTATGTTATTACAATTTGTTTTTATCTGGTCTTACGTGAGGCAATCGCGTTGACCGTAGCTGAATTCAATATTCCATAAGACACATTATTATTTTTAATTATTCTTAACAAATTATCACACCTACTTACAAACAAAACACATAGTACCTATATATTATTATTTGCTAGAAAAAATATGCTCGATAAAGAACAAAAAACCATCAATAGTCGCAATAAGTTGAAAGTAAATTGCATTTGAGCGTCACGTTAATTATTTTCCTTCATACTATATAGTAGACTAATATTAGCCTGAAATAAAAAAATTCTCTCTGATTTTTACTATTGACAGCTATTATTAAAGGCATTAAAGTAATTCAATTATCCGGTACGCCTTATGATTGTAATAAAAATTTCAATATTTAAAATAACAGCCGCCACATGATTTGATTGAGGTTTTTAGTTTTTGCGATTCCAATAAACCGTTAACCGTGTTGGAACTAGCAATCTACGCATTGCGGTCGTTTATCTGACCGCTAATAATCATCGACATTTTACTTCTACGGTGAAAATGCAATACGGATTATTATGTTCATATAGATAACTACCATTATGACGTATCGTGTCATAGGCGACATGTCAACAGTTATAATACGACAATTATTCCTGGTCCCTTCGAGGTCACAATAAACGCATGCAGTGTATAATATAATCGTAATTATTACTTAAAACATTATTGTAATAATAATAATAATAATAATACTTTTGGTTGCAATTTCATAATAAAAATTGTCGGAGGCCGCTCGACCCAAGACGCAAAAATAATACCAACTATAATCCGAATAGCGTTGTGATTTATGAAATAGACACTGCAGCAGCAGCAGAGCACCATTTCACTGTTCCACGCGTTGTTAATGTAAAAATAAAATTATTATCCGCCGGTTTAATAATACCCATTTGGATACAAATAATGTGTCTATCGTACAAGGTTGTACTATCACCTAGTTTAGAACGTGATATCTTGCATCTGCAGTATTATAATATTATAAACAATAAGACCCCCTTAACGATTATATATACTTGACAAGATGGCATCGATCAGCATATTGAAGTGGACGGAACTAAATACATTATTTTTATCGACAACGCGTCGTATTAGAAACGGTTGATTATATTAAATTATATTATTTCGTTCTGTTGTGAAATGAAATACTAAAACATTGTGGTAGCTACAAATGTATAATTTAGTTTATATTTATATAATATAGATACATAGTCGCCTACTTAAATTGTTTGACTTTCTTTATTCAAGACGAACAAAAACTATTATACTACAGTTATCATCAATAAATGTAAAAATACATTCAGCAGAATTTTAATACTTCACACGCTTGCTAGGTACATTATATAATTGTCATACATAGTTTTGAAAAAAATGTAATTTTAAATAAAATATATTTTCAATAAATGGTTAGTATTTCAACATTTTTCAATTGTTTATGTTTCCGGCTGAAGCTTATTATTTACAGTTAAATATAAATAATTATATAAACTTATTTTAAGTAGATTAATGACTACTTAATTATTTCAATATCCCAGCCAGACATTAAAAGATGTCAAATATTTGAATAAGAAACTGCTACAAATGGTTTTGTGTCATCTTAATATTGTAAATCAAATACGGATTAATTGTCTTGTAATTAAATCAATACGCCCATTGTTTAAATGATTGTGACTAGCAGAACGAAAAGCGAACAATAATTTCCATCACTTACTACCACAAACCAAAATGTATAATTTTATTATTTTTTCATAAGAGTCATCCAGTTGAGAATTATATATGTTAAAATATTTCAAACTAAAACGAGGTGGTCTAGATTTCTGACGTTTGATGTTATAAAAAAACATCCAACTACCTACGCAACAATACGGCATGTCAAAATGTGTCGGAAAAATTTTTTTTTAACCACAAAATCGATTAAATTCAATACCGACACAAATGTATTAAAGAAGTTGGTCGGGCTACGAATTTTACCAAGCGACACAAATTATGAATATAGTATTATAATTAATGTAGACTTAACCAAAAATAAAAAAAAAAACAGAATTTATAACGCATTCTTAGACCAATTTCCAGAGGTGTAATTTATGGTATTTAATTTTAGCGATCGGCCATAGTCAAAAAATCATCGATCTGCCTATAAAAATGTGTGCCTAATATAAAGATAAATTTGCGAAAACGTCTTCAATCAAAAATATCATTGGAAAACTCACCAAAACCTATCTAAACCTTAATTACGACTGAAAAACTACGAATTGTGTATCTTAATGTGATCATAAAAAACTGTACACTCAATTGACGATCAGAAAAATGTATGAAACTTTCGTGTTCGAGTTGTACTATGAAGTATAATTATTATAGCGTAATGCTATTCAATAAAATTATTTGGGAAAACACGCACACACAAACCGTTCATAATGCTTTTACGGTAAAACATTAAAGTTTTAGTGCTTAAGTAATCTTTTGTAACGGAAGGAAGACAGTAATAATAATAATAATAATAATAATAATAATAATATTGTAAAGGTAATTAAAACTAATTGGATGAGAATATTTCTGTTGAACGTGCAACAAGTGTCGGCTACACGCGGAATCGCATAATAGAAATATTTTTCCATGACGCGTTTTATAATTTGACGGTTTTGTAATTCAAAAGTCATACTTAGGAAATAATTAGCATCCGCGTAATTGACATTTAATATCACAACATAACATTATAAAATGTCAGTCTTTACTGGTCCCGTTATTGATGGCGCGGATCATGCACAAAAAGTACCAAGTAGTAGAAATCAGTTAATAGTAAAAGATAACCCATTATAACTACCTATACAATAACATTACGAAGGAGTTCGATCAGTGTGTATAATTGTAATGTTATGCTTGGAAATAAAATATTTTGAGCGATGATCAAAACGATGAAAAACATAAATTTAAGACGATTTGACGTAGGCTCATCTGCTGTGGAGGCAATGAGGACATTGTTGTTCGGTTATATTATCGTAATATAAATTATTAAATTTATGTATATACGAGTTGACTAAAAACTTGTCCAATACGGCTCTTATTGCGGGAGAGGGACAAAATTGCGGAACGATCAACCGTACGAATTTGGAACAGCCGTCGAAGAAAATCAAACAAATTTAGAGATAATAATAGTAATAAATAACTGTTCGATCGTATTTGCAGTACGTAGGTACCATCTCGACTTGAAAATCGTGCGGTATCATCTTCGACCGAGCAATAGTAATAATTATTGACTGGACGTTACATGACCACGTCGTCGTCTACGAGCAGCAGAGGTGATGACAGTATTTTTTTTGTAGATATTATTTTTATATTTTTTTCAAACAAAACCGTATCTAGTAAACGGGACCACCTGTTATTACTATAAACATATTATGCACACAATATCGAAATATAAGGGCGAAATAGGGTCACGTAAGACACGATCGTATATTACCTATTATATAAATACTATGTTGCTCAACTTAACCGTTTTACTTTTAATCCGATTTTGCATCAAGGTTTTTAGCAGCGCCCAACATGTAATTTTGTGGCTTTTCCGCCAACAGCGTATAATTTGAATAATATCAATCAAGGTCCAATTCTGGCAGATTCGAGCGGCTCAGCAGAAATATTGCATATTATAATAAAAAACGCCATAAATTGTGCGGGTCCCCGACTGCGGTCGATATGCGACGATGATAACCTAACCTAACGGCGTGCTGGTGGTGGTACCCACTACCCACTACCCATTATCCATATATACGATATATCATATTGAAAGTTTTTTCTTAAGAATTTTCAATTGATGTCCGCGGACGGAGATGTCCGGAATCTCGGCAAGTCGGACGACGGTAGATTTTGTTGGTCACGACAACGTGCATAATATTATACCTATGTAAATAATAATATGGAGTATCTTGAATATTTCATGTACTATTATAATATTATTTTTGATTGTCTGAAAAGTATTCTTACCGTTAGTTATTATAGACTTTAATAATACCTAACGTGATTTCAGTTTTTTACTAAAGATTTAGATCTGGAAATCCTTTGAAATTTTGAAGGATAAGTCATATTTAGGTATAATATATACTGTTGTATTGTTTGAAACCATAAATGGCTAATATATACACTCATATGTTTCGCACTCTGTTACTAAAACCTAAAAGCATGCAAAAGTATGCAAATTACAATTTTAATATTTGATTCACGGCATTATGAAACGAATTTTTATACGATTCTGTAGTATATAGTACGACCAATAGGAAAAAACTAGACAAATCTTTGACTCTCAACAGTGATATAATAGTTTAATATGTACATGTCACTTTGAATGACGAAAAAAAATGAAAATTAATTAATCTACAGGCGACTATCGTAAATATAATTTTTTTAAATGACGATTTTCTATATTTACTGGTTAGCTACGATTTTTATTAAACAATTCGGTTAATGTTATTTCATGACGTTTTCGTATTCAGATTTACCATAAAATTACTATATTGCTTTTACTTGATAACTTACGCAAAATCATATTTAGATACTTAAAGGTACCTGTATAATTATTATATTATAATATAGGCACTTACGTTTTTATCTTAGGTACCTAAATATATTTTCACGCAATACATTGCTAGTACCCTTACGAATATACATATCTAATTTGTCAAAATAACAAAATATGTACTTATTATTGTTTGGGTAAATTTTGCAATTAGAAATTTCATAGGATTCAATACGTGAAAATAAATATAGTCAATACGAAATAAAGATAAGTATAGGTTCATCAAATACCATTTGTAAAATTTTTTACGGTATATTACCAGTAATTAACGTAAAAATCTTTTCGAAGACACTTAAAATAGATATATTTTATGATATTTACAGGTGAATTATATAGGTAAATTGTTATTTTTCGTCGTTTACCGTAGCATATTATAATATTTTAATATATAGTAGGTTCGTGTATTTAACTATATAGCATAGTCCAGCGATTCCGATGCGTCATAACATGCGGCACATGGTGGTCGGTTGAGGTCTCCCGATTTTCACCCGAGGAATTTCATCAGATAACGCGG
Source organism: Pentalonia nigronervosa (assembly GCA_014851325.1). NCBI lineage: Eukaryota > Metazoa > Arthropoda > Insecta > Hemiptera > Aphididae > Pentalonia > Pentalonia nigronervosa. The sequence goes on along the minus strand of JACXSJ010000885.1, from coordinate 85,053 downwards.
ACCGTAATACATTCTTTACTTTATATTTTCGCTCCTCGTTTCTAATATTTGTTTAATTTTTCATAATCTCTTCGGACTCAAATCGGGAGTACGCAGCGTACAATAATACCCATTATTATTGTTACGCGTCACAGCGACGCTGATAACGATCCGACCGGGATTTCTCGCCTCACGACGGAAAAATAAAGTGATACGCATACGTATCATCATAATTATTATTTTAATTACAATTCCATAATATTATTATCCTTACGCACAATACCTATGGAACAGTACCAGCTTGCCCGCGTAGGAGTACGTGTTTTATAACTACACGACGCGTTTATGGTCCGTCCGCAGCTGCACCGGCACTCCGACGGCGCACGATATTCGTGACCGTCACACGTCGAGACGAACGTCGGTGATACACATTGATAATATTATAATAATATGACGTACACACGCAAGTCGCAGACATAATAATAATAATAATATTATTGTTCGAGTGAGCGTTAAATCTTCTCGAAACTCTACCGCCGACGAAGTTTTGCGCACGAATACAATTGTTGACAAAACTTTGACGAGACGAAAACATATTTTTATTGTCTAGAAAATATTGATAAAAAATATTCTGTTCAAATAACCGCAGCTATACTACAATATTTAAGATCGACATAATAATAATTCACTTGAAACCAGATTGTACTCAGTTCAACTTTAACGAATTTTTTTTAGGAAAATCCAACGATTGAACGCTATGAAGATTTTCTCAAATCACGCAGACGTGTCTAAAGTCACGTAAAAAGTTGTTTTGTTGGTCAATAGTACCTACAATCGTCTGTCAAAAAGTTACAGAAGGTAAGGGAGTGAAATCGAAATTCTCGGCACTTTATACTGTTTACCATTTATATAACATAATATAAGTAATAGTAAATTGGTACTTTTTTGTTGCATGATAAAATAATATATATGAAATATAGAAATTAAGAAATGTAAAAAATATAGAATAATTAAATCATAGATATCTTTTTACGATCCTCCCGAAGCACAATATTATATTCAAGTAAATAATATTTTGATATGTAAAATGTAATTATAATATATGTTTAAAAATATATGAATAAATAAAAGTATTTATGTTAAAAGAAAAAAAATATGTAATGAGTTTGCTATGATAATGGAATACTATATTAAACGTATCGGTTGCTAGCGGCAACCTGTAACGCAAAATTGACCGGAGAAAAAAACTTGAACCCAGCCCAAAAATACATGTCTACATTAAAAAATTGATCAAAGTTGGACTTTTGTGGGAGATACCAGGAAAAATTTGTATCATTGGGCCTTAATGTCTAAATTTTTAAATGCATCGATTTTATAGTTATAGTATGTACCATATTTGTCCAATTAATAAGTATCCTGTTAAATAAAAATTACCTTTTTTTTTATTCGAATTTTGTACACTAGACGTTTTTTCCATCACAGCGATGATAGGTCGTTTCGTTCTCAGCTCAATAGCTATCGCGGTAGAATAAAGTAGCATAGTATAATAGGTATTCTACGCATACGTGTACTGGCGAACCACGGTAGCCGAGCTTAGGTATACTTTCTCCGCGGTTTAAGTACGTATTATATTATAAATATAGAACACGAATCACATCGAGCTGTTTTATTTATTCATTTTTTATATTATACTATTATTATTTTATACGAAAGTCGCAGTTTGAGGGGTGTTTGATATATCTATGTCGAACAACGTAAGCTACCTATCCAACTACCTACCTATTATGTCCTCTGCAAAACCAACAGATCCACGCAATATAATCGTATCTGCATGATACCTATTACACACGCGTCATAGAGTATTTGACGTTTAGACGCCTCGAGAGATAATATAAAATAATGTAACACTCTGTAGTGTATAATTGTCAGTTTTCGCTGACTCAAATACACGCTATTTATAACCATTGTACGCAATGCACGTGGTGTTGTATAATAATAATATTATAAGAGGTAGCTTATTAAATATATTGTTTCATATTACGTTGAACGACCCTCAAAATACTCTGCGATTGCGGTGGCGTATTATAATAGACATTTTAATTAAAATAATCTAGAAACGATTTAGGTAAATACGTGAGTGCGGCGCATATGCCCACCGCATACGAAACACACTGCTTAGGAGTGATGAAATCAATGAAAAACCTAACTTTCAGCGTAGACGCCCACCCGCGAAACACGAAACGGGTAACCGCATTAAAAAAATATTGCGTCCGATCATTAAATGCGATTTTCTTTTTTAGACGTTTTGTGCACCATAGATATACGGTATACGCGTAATAAATCTTTGCGTTTGTGTCGTAAAAACTTCAAGTAATCTTTATTATGGAAACGTAGACAATTTAACGAAGTATTTTTACTAATAATCTCTCACGCAAATGTCAAAGTTCCCACTTCCTTTTATTCGACATTTTAAACAAAGAATATTAAATTATTCTTTGATACTTGAATAAAAAAATGGTGGATCACACGTAAAATCGAATGTTTATGCTCATACAATAAATAGAAAAATAATATTACAGCGCAGTCACAAACCAGAATATAATGACTACCCACATATGATGGATCAGACATTTTTAAGTTTAAGTCCTCGAACTAATTATTTTGGATACTCGAACCATTACGTTGCGCTCCCATAAAAAACAAAAGAATTTGTCGGTATCATGTTACCGCTAAAAATACCTACGCTAATATACTAAATCCACAATCAAATACAGTGTGGGGTACTGAAATGGCCGTTTTTCAAAGATAAATTATAAAATAAAAATCAAATAAAAATTAATTATTATTTATTATAATGAAGTATATAACATACCATTTATTTTTTTTAAAAATTATGTCCTCAAGATGATGGCCATCTCTTCTCAAACACTCTTCTAGCCTACGTCGTATATTTCCCACTATACGGTGTATCACTTCCAAAGGCGTACTGGCGATTTCTTCTTTGATTTTGTTTTTTAGTTCATCAATATTTCGAGGTTTCTGTGTATAGACTTTACTTTTTAAATACCCCCACAAAAAAAAGTCACATGCTGATAAATCAGGTGATCGAGGTAGCCAATGAATATTACCATTTTTTGGAAATAATGCGATTTCCAAAAATTTGTTAAATAGCATTTATTGACACTCGTGTTATGTGAGATGTCACGCCATCTTTGTTGGAACCAAAAGTTAGGATTTTGAGGAAACTTGATTCATTCACCGACCAAAAAATTATTGATCATATTGATATAACGATTTAAATTAACAGTTGTTGCCCGTCCATTTTGGTTCTCGTAAAAATAAGGGCCAATGATGCTATAGTATGAAATTGCACACCATACAATTACTCGATCGCTGTATAAAGGTCGTTAATGAAGTTGGCGAGGATTTTCTTTAGACCAATAATGACAATTTTGCTTATTCACAAAACTATCAAGATGGAAATGTACTTCATTAGGCATTCAAACATTTTGAATAAAGTTTTCGTTCTCGTCCATCCGGGTTAGCATTTCTCGACAAAATGTTGTGCGGCTATAGAGATCTGCAGGTTTTAATTCTTGAACCACCTACACCTTATATGGGTGAAAGTTTAGGTCACTGTGTAAAATCCAACGTAGACTTCTACTGGATAAATTTAACGAGAACGCGTTTTCGTGCAGAACGTCTTGGGCTCTTTATGAGAGCGGCCCTGACAGCAGCGATGTTTTCAGGTGTGCGAATGGTTTTTTTTTCGTGCAGACTTCTTTTTTAATACTGAACCCGTTTCTTCAAAGTTGGTTACCCATATTTTAATAATCTTAACTGATGGTACTGAATCAAGACGTTTAAAATTAAAATGAAGACGAAATGAACGCTGTGCGGCTACGTAACTGTTATTATTTTTGTAAAACGATGTTATCGCATAAGCACGTTCTTCACCACTCCACTGTTCCATGTTTACTAAATGGCATATTATTTTTGAACTAATAATATTTAGTGAGAATTCTTGTCTTAATTACGACTGAGAAAATCTATTTTTAAAATCAGCCGTTTCAGTGCCCCGCCCTGTATTTAATATGACGTATTAATGACAACTACCTATACTTGAGCCATTTAATTACTTCCGTGTGATAAGACTTGACAAAATGGCGTCATAGCAAACTTAAGAGCACATCTATGCATATCGGAATATATTTTTAATGTTTTCATGTCCTGCATACAATAAATACATTTTTTTCTTAAATAGCCCAAATACATAATATTACATTTTGTAAATGCATTAAAATTTTTTACATTCAATTTTAAACGAAGTTCTTTTGCATTTTCTTATTAAACATTAATTTTACTGTGAATTATTAATATTATGTTATACGATAACAAATGACTATCTGTTTTCTTTATTTTAAATTTCGGTTGATTACAAGTCACGTACAAAAAAAAAAAAAATAAATAAAAAACCATATGAATAATATGTTTCATTTTATAATATATAGGTTAAAATATATTAAGTAATATCGTTACAACGATATTCAATTTATTTTGAATTATTATGTATTTTTATTCGTTTTATTGAGATAAGTCTAGCCGTCCCACCCGACGTTGTCCGAGCCAAAGATTATGTTAAGAATAACTTCAAGTGATTTAAATGCAACTAAGCTAGCTAGGTAGTTAATCTGACTATGTCGAATCGCGGAAAATATGCGAGCAATATGTTATCAGGTGGACAATCCACCTGCGGTGGATTGAGGACCCCGCAAGGAGCTTAAGTGAAATCAGAATATTAGGCACGTGAAAAACATCACAACGGTGGCTTATGCCAAAGATTTTTTTTTCTATAAATTTATTTGCAAAGGTATGTACATAATATATTCTTACTAAAGTTATAAAATATGACAACCTTATAAATAATGAGACCATGGTTACCAATAGCAACCATTTATAAACAAATATTTCCATCGTAAATCTCAAAACCCCTGTGTGAGCACCTCATGGTATCTTCTTCCTAGTTGTTTAATCTATATCTGTCCCAAATTTAATCGCAATCGGTTGAACAGTTTGGGAATGCATAAAACACAGACAGACAGACGTTCATTTTCATTGGGCGAATCAAAGCGTAGCCCTTCTTTCCCTTAGTTCGTACAATATATTATTGTTATCCCTTCCTAAACTACTAGATCAATTGTTATAAAGCTTAAAATATATATTCGTGATTATATGAAGGGTGCATAGATTAAGTTTGGCATTTCTAAATACTGTCATTAATTAATTATGATTATTTGCTCGTTTTATGAGCATGTATTAAGGATTTTCTAAGCATGTGCATGTGTGTATGTGTTTATTTTATATTCTCACGTCCAATAGAGTATTTCCATGGGACGAAGCGAGCGCGACCTGGCGACCATTTTCATCAACAGTGTAGTGAGTAAAATAAGATAAATAAAAATGGTTACGAGTATTATAAAATAGTTGGATTTCTAAAGGACTCGCTAATGGATCTGTGCAAACAGTAACTGATATAATTAATATCACTTAGTGTGCAATTGATTACTATTTCGAATATAGTGAGTAGAATAACATAAATATAAATATAATAATTATAAAAATTAACAACAGTAAAGCTATAACAGGACGCCGGGATGAGTTGCAACGCTAGTGAAATTTATATCAAGAAAATTGATATAGCAATACATGGAAATATCTTTTTATCTTAAATTTCATGTTTTATCTCAATCTAGAAACCAAAATATATTTTTCTCGTCTATGAAAATGCTGTGATGAATTAGTCATAAACTATACTATAGTAATTATATTACATTGTGAATTATTGTGATAATAAAAAATATATATTTCGCTAAATATATGATATTTGATTGATTTGCTACCTAACCCATCGCTCCGCCCCATTTTTGTCCACGAACATTCCTAGTATATATAGATCATATAATTATCATCGTACAGTGTAATGGATAAGTGCCTATAATATATTATTTATTGATGTAATATTATCAAACTACTATTCCCGAAGGCGATGACATTTATTGCAATTTCGTGTATTATTGTTTTCAATGAAATTACAGTTATCAATGAATAATAAATAGACAATAATATACAGGCATTGCGCTTACAGTCGGTATAATATTGTAATATATAATATGATAATGTTACTCCAATAACATGCAAACTGTTGTTGAGTAAACTCGCCTATAACCTAACCTAACCGAGTCATAACCCGCGGCCCCCGAACTTCGCTGTGTTATTATACAGTACGCATTGCGTCACAAGGAACTTGTGTTGTACTTATTCAAACGAACAAAACACAAACGCAAAATAATAATATACAGAAACGTATGAATAAATTAATAATGTATATAATTGTAATAGATTTTTTGAACTCAATTCCCGCCGAGTCGTTCACCCGAAATCTCGCATGGGCATATACTTCAAATTATTAAACTCGGTTGTCCTCGGGTGACCGTTACCACTGTGTTGGTAACCATCATCGTTCTATGGATAGTCCGTCCGTCACACACTCACCCGCCACTACGTCTCGAATTAATTCGACCGTTGATGCGTGATGCATATTATAACATTATGCTATATCTAGCTGCGCCCGCCCTCCCTACCAACAAAGTCTCGGGAGATTTAAACGACCGACCGGGGCTAACCTAACTAAATCGATGTTTGCTTATCAGTTGTGTCTTGTAACACGAAGTATTAATAAATAAATAAATAAATATATAAATAAATAAAAGCCGTTAAACCGGTGATTTAGAGTATAGATACAATGCAGTGTTGTACTAAGTCTATGCGGACGAGGTCGAGGACGGAGATCGTTGACCTTCCATGGGTAAAAATTACGCTGACAACACCCACCAGAAAAAACCCGATGCCAATTTATGATAAGTACGTGGATTTGTATGTTGTCTACTGCAGGTTCAACACGACACTGAAATCGACGACCGTTGGTCGTGCCAACGAGTTGAGCCAAACACGTTTCAATAGCTCGCCCAAAAAAATTTATGTAAATTGAATTAAAATAATATTGTGTTGTACACTGGCGTATAATTGATGATTTATGAAGCAGATCCACTGGATAAGTTAACGATCTGTTCGTCGATAATATAAACTTGAATTTTGTTTTTATGATACTTTTTTTCTATAAGTTTGATAAAAATGAAGAAGAATATCAACAAATATTAAACCACTGAAAGCAGTATAGAAAGTGTTTTTTTTCTTATATCTAATCGATGATTTCCAAAAATATATTTAAAACAAAACTATTTGACAATTTCTCTATTGATAACCACTAAGTTCCAAAGTTCAACGTTTTAACTTGTCTTCATTTTTATCAATCATTGTGTCGATTGACACTTTTCACAAATACTGATTAATATAATAATACACTAAAATATTTGTATCATATAAAGCATTGTGTATATTATTATGTCACATAAACTCTATGCAATTTTACTATACTGATTAATGAATAAGCACTTCGACTTATTCATATCGTGAAAATAGACGTTAAATAAGACGACAATATGAGTAGTTTTATTTTATATTTATTAAATAGAAAAACTTATTTTATTCCCTATGGTTATCACTAAGGTTCGGGAAATTGTACACTTAAAATGTTTAAAATAGATATCCATACGAATATTCAGTTAAAATTACAAAAAAAAAAAAATGATATGAAGTACACATGCACAAATTTTCAAGTCATCATATGGTTCATTATTTTTATTTATAACAATATTCTAATACAAAACATTTCGACAATACATATTTTATGTTTAATATTATTCCCTATTTTTTTTTTTTTTTAATTGAACATAAAAAAAAAACAACTACTAGGCCATTAGTTATTAATATACATTTGTTTAGAATTTGATTTACATTTAATATAAAATTAAATTAGATTATATAAATTAATTTCCATTAGGAAGTTGATGATGTCGTTGTTCGATAAGAGATCTGGTTGTAAAGCTTCACTTAATTGGTATAGCATATGATGTTTGATTCTATTACCTATTTATTACATATTCTATAAAATATATCTTTTTTACAGATCTTAAAGACCTAAACGTGTGTTATACTGCTATGTGAACATAGGTTGTTAATTAATTTCAAATACTTTATGGTGAATGGTGATACAATATTTACCTATTTCTTTTAAATTGCAACAGATTAATAACTGAGTCGTTAAAAACCGAGATTTGTATTCACCTGAGTTTTGTTGCAATTACTTTTTTATTTTATTTTATAACACAGTTAAAAAACAAATGTGTTACACATAAATAGTAAGTGTACCCTAAAGTTTAAATTTGGATACTTTAATGCTTGTAGACATCAAAATGGTTTAAAAACAATTGACATTCTATTATTGAAATATGATACTCTAGAATCTAGAAAACTGATTACATTAATTTTATTATTAAGATATAATTGAATTATTTGTATCAAATATTTTTATATATTATGTATGTATATTATTATCGTTAAAAATATTTAATAATGTCCATAAATTACACAATTGTATAAAGTTATAAAATAAACTATAGAGTAGCTATCGGTTCATTACTAAAACATTTAAAACTATACTTGTATTATTTAATATTTACTATTAAACCAAATAGTAAACTATTAGTGATTAAACAGTTCATTATTAAAAACCAAATAATAATAATAATTATGTCACCTACGGGAATATATATTGAAAATTACTGTAAAATCACTAAAGATTAAATAAGTAATTTAATATATAAAAACTATTATAGGCAATATTAGAAAACTAATAACACTAGTAGGGCATTTGAATTTATGCTAATAAAATGTATTAATTAAATAGAGTTCAATAATTTTAGTCTGAATTCGGTACAATATGATGAATAAATTATGCATATTAGCATTATTATTCGCAATCGGGAAGTATACACAGAACCTCGATCTTTATCTTTTTCTATAGACCATAATCGATCGGAATAGTATTGAATACACGTGAACCCTTTGTGTGCAGTGATCGAAATTAACATAAATAGTTGATGTTCTGTTCTGTTGTTTAAAAGATAATTAGATGGTCTATAAATCAAAACACTATAAAATAGTAACCATTTGACCAAAAAGGCCGGCTAATTGTTTGCCAAACCATTTAAATGTGTCACCAACGCATGATTCCTAAAAATGTACCATTGTCGCGGAAAACAAAAAAATGTCCAGTCCTATCCAAAACATTTTAATTTATATATCATAATATGCATATTTGAATAAAATTATCCAGCGTAACGGTTCGACTGTATTCAATACATTACAATATACAAGCTACCATAAATTATTATTCCATCCTGTTTTCAACTCAAACTCGACGTTTTGCTATTCAAAAGATAATAAGTAGTACGAGGAAACTATTAAACATAAAAAAAAAGTATTTTCAGAACTTATTGACTTAAACGAATCAAAAAACGAAAAACAGCAAATATACTTTTATTTGGAGTTGCTGCCAAAAGCCTTCAGATATCGATTGACATATGTGTTCATAAATAAATTACATATGTGTTGAAATTAGATATTTATTAAGATATTTAAATAAGTTTTAATCATACGTATATTTTAATATTAGATTAACTCAAAATTAAAATGTGTATGTGATAAAATTTCATTGAAATATCTGAAACTCTAAAACATAACTTTATGAACACATTAAAAGTATTTTTTTTTCAAGTTAAGATATTATTCACTATCAAATTACCTATAACATAGTATAAATATAAATTTTATTTCGTGATCAATGTTAAATTTGAACCAAAAATTCAATTTAGTTGGACATACTGCTGTGTAAATACAATAATTACTAAGAATAAAAGCAGTAGGTAAATCCAAATCAATTACTGCTTTTGGTTCTAGTATTTGGACATACTGATTTTTTTCTTTTAATCTTAATACATTTTCGTACCGCCTTCATTGTTATTTTCTTATTTATTTTTATTAATTTCTAATGAGAAAAACCTTAATTTTTATTACAGGAATCGATAGAAAATTAAAATATCTTAAATAAAAATATTTTTTTTATTGATATAGGTGCATTAGGTACATGATAAATCGTATATTAATTAATAAGTAACAATTCAATAAAAATTATTAAATTTTTCTTCCTTAAAATCATTTTAGTATTTATCAAATATAGAGATACCATGAGATGTTATGTTCTTGTTTTATCGTATCTATTATCTAACTTAAACTCTCACTATCTACCTAATTATAAAGTGATTATCTATAAAGGATTTAATGTTATCTACTTACGTTGCTTTCGATTTCTACGCACACAAGACTAATACGCAAAGTAGATGCCTACCGCTTACGGTACCTATACATCAGATCTATAGTGTACAACTCTACCAGACGGTTTTTTATAATCGTAATAGTCGAAAATAAATTTAACCGTCTCAAATAATGTCACGGGGATAGAGGATGTTGAATATCCATCGGACAGTGTATCTGCATAATACAACTACAGATTACAGTTTTTGTGAAAACAATTAATACTCGCTGTAGTTTAACAGAATATAAAATGTCAAGCGATCGATCGAGTCGAGAGTAAAGTTAAAATATCGTCGCCATATTATATATTTTTTTTTAAGAAACAAATACAAAAAAAAAAAACTATTTAATCACACGAATAAAAAAATATAAAATTAACGGCTAACAAAAATATGTAAAAATAAAAACAGTGATAAATAAAATAAAAAATGTTTAATATATATATATATATATACCTGATCACGTGTTATACGTCTGTATTCCCGTTATCCGGCAGCGGTTTCGTGGAGCCGACCAACAACAGTGGAACACATTTCACCCGAACCGGCGAGTTACTACTGAGGATCCGAACGGCGCTGGGCCACAGCAGCCACCGGTGATAGAAACGGCGGCGACTATAGAGAGAGAGAGAGAGAGCGACGCAATGATACATTATAGTGTGCGAATATAAGAACAAAAAAAAAAAAAATTATAATGGGCGGTCGTTTCCGTGTAGTTTTTCATTATCGTATATTTGGCTTATCACGCTGTCGTGAAAATTATTACTATGTGGGTATTTATTCGTTTTATTTTATATGTTTGGATAGGTTTGTTATAATATTATACTACGGACAATGTACATCGTTGGTGCGACTTGTGAAATTCCTAAATTTCCCGTAACGTGTTGATTTTAACCGAGCCACGATAAAAACAAAGCAGTGCAATTTTGGTTGGTCAAATTACTGTCAGTAATAATTATTGCAGACTACTGTAGCGGGGAAAATCAATCATAATCGAATGTGTTTGTTTGGGTTTATAATTGCAGTACTAGAACGTTCAAAAAAGGGTGTTGAAAAATCTTTTTCGATCCCGTGGGAAAATTAAACGATTGGTCTAATGTAGACGATGAGAATAATAATGATTTGAAGTATAAATTTGGATTGGACATTTTTTCTTTACATGAACAATTCATTACAAAGACTATTATCTCTAATATTCAATCTAGGTATGGATTGGAAATAGATTTACTATTTGTTCTAAAAAAACTAGACAAAAGCTGTTTGTTGTAAGGTTTAAGTGATACCTATTAAAATCCATATAAATTAACAATACCTATCGAATAAAATACTAGGTACATTGAGATTCTTATTTTAATGTGATGCTAGAATTGAATTAGTGACATTATAGAATCAAGGTGTTAGACACTTTTATGGACTGAAAGATATAGCCATAATGCAGACATTTTAGTATTATTTTTATTTTAGGTCAAACTATATTATTTTATATTAAAAATGACAGTATTAATAAAAATTAATATAGTTTACCTTGAATGGGCCACAAACGCCTTCTTCACGCGCTCTTGTGCGTTTTAATGATTATTACTGCCTCATCGTGACGAAGACTTTGAATGCAATGTTCTTCGACCTCTATCCATCTGTATTTTTTTTTTGGTCATCCCTCTATCACAATTTTCATAATCCGCTTCTCTCGGTGATTTTTTGGATTATTACACGTTTAAACAACCTCGATCAGATTATCGTCCGATATGATGATCTATATTTTTTCGATACAATCTATCTCGGTTTAAGTATTACACAATATTTCCTACTTCAAGATTAACTCATCTTAAGTAAATCTACAACTCACTTAGAGCTTTCAGAGATATTTTCACTAAAATATATCAAAATAAATGTTAACGACTTCCTGTCAGTGGGTTTCATTTTATTTACATTCGTGTGCTCTACTTAATATATAAAAATTAATTTAGTTTTAAACTTTCAACAGTATGTGCACTAAATCAACTTGTAGAAATATTGTACCTATCTTCCCTATAGTTTATACTTGTAGACTTTATAGTGCAGAGTGTATCTGTAGTACTCATACCAATTAAGTATACCAATAAGTAATTCGTGTTTACTTTTATTTATATAACACTAAATAATATACCCAACAGCATCAGTAATTAATTCCATTTTTTATTAGTCAAAACAAGTCACAATAAAAAAAAAATAATTTAAACAACCTTTTTTTAAATAAATATGGTTTTTTTCTAGTCTTAAAAATCAACAACGTAACTTAGCAAAAAATATATATTTATTGTAAACAATTTATAGTCGTGATATCAAAAGTGTTAGTACTCTTTTATAATATAAAATGAAAAATGTAGTATCCTTTAATTGTAAAATAGATAGTATCAAAATTTAATAATATGTAAATATCCGTAGAAGTTTTTCTTTAAATCAGCCATAGGTGACTATGTTATTTATGATTTTGTTTTTTGTCTTAGTTTGTTGGTTATTAATTTTTAATGATAATATTTATATTTTCCTTGAATATATTTTTAAGTTTGTCTAACAATCCTTAAGTTTATTTCAAAAATCTGCTAAACTGGTTGGATGGATCTAACTGCATAGGCACTGATGAGACATAAAAACAAAATAAAACTAAATAAGTTTACCCATACGAAAGATTTTTGTTACATCAAATGTCGTTAAAACTATACAAGATTTATATTAATATATTTTGCAATAAAACGCAAACATAATATTAAAATAGAGTTAGAATTTATAGGCAATAAAAATTTGTAAAATATGTATTTGGTTTATTAAAAATATGCAAATATCATACGAAACTAAAATCCAAAAAAATAACACTTTGGTACAACTGCTTGGTTACAAATACTAAAAATGTGTGTTTTTCCATAGGTCTTAAAAACTGTATTAGAAAATTTTCCGACATATTTTCATAGGTATGCACTGATACTTTGTATTTTTTGGCATTTTAAATGACAAAAATCAAAACGATTCACAAACACGTTGTATAATGATCTTAAATCTTAAATCTAATTTACTGTTGCAGCTGTACGAGTATATCACAATTAAGATAAGAAAAAAATTAATTACTTTCCCTACTGTATAGTAAAATACTTGGATATTTTTTGGGTAGATAATATTATATTCTCTTCTCTTACCAACCACTACTGCTAAAATAGGTATACAGGTAAAGGTAAATAGGCTTTTTACGAGTTTATACGTTTGAAATATGCAATATTATGAATTTTAATTTTATTCAAAATATGCAGAAATATACAAAATAAAATGGGACTTAAAATCAAAATAAAAAATGTTTGATTTTTTACTCTATGCCTTCACCACAAGCGCCAGCTTAAAGAAGGTAGATAAATTATGTTAATTTGTATTTTGAATTATGTAAATCTGATAAATATGTATAATTAATAATAAAAAAATAAATTCAATACCAATACCAATTATCGATATTTGTGTTTTCTTATTTAAATATAAAATAAAAATATATTGAATTTATAATTTTATGATTTGTATATTGTTGCACAATATTGATTTATTTGTTTTACGATTTTTAATTAGATTTTTTACATCATTTTTTTTTTGCTTTAAAATATCAATCTTTTATTTTTACGTTTTTAATTTTGAATTTCAATTACAAAAATCAATCATTGTTTACATATTTTAAATTCGTTGCTACGTACGGCTGTGAAATGGACATAAGATAATGAAGTGTATTAGTAATTTCATATTACTACAACATATTTTTAAATAATATTATAGGTTCAATTATAATTTTAAATTTTAAATTGATTTGTATATTAAAATTATAAAACGATTATTATTTTTGTATAAATTATAATATTAAATTTTTTTCGATTTCAATATAAATTGTGAATATCATTAATCAATTTTTAATTTTTATATTCTTTTTGATTTCTTAGATAATTTTTAACGATTTCTATCTGTATTTAAACCCCATATTGAAATAAAATAAACACCGTTTGCTTCAATGATGGAATTATTAAAATAAATTAAATAAATACAAATTGAACAGATCTGTGAATATAAATTTGTACATTTTATTTTTTGTTTAAAATTATTAAAACGTAACTTTGATTTTTCCACGGTTCAAGATTTAAAAACGAAATATGACGCAATGATGCATATTAATCAATTGAAAAAAAAAACGTAAATTGTGTTTATTATTTCCAAGTGATTTGTATGTCGAAGCACGTATTTTAATAATAAATGATATTCGATAACTTTTAAAAATTACCTTTCTATATAGTTTTTTTCAAAGATAAAACAATTTTGTTGAAATTGATTGATGGTTCGAAATTGAAGTAAAAATTAATTACAACTTTTACCTTATAAGCTATAGTATTATTTGTAAAAGAAAAAAATTGAAATAACAAAATACAACAAATTTTGCAAAAGAATGTAAAAAAAATGTGTATAGTATTAAAAACAACGAGAAAGTTAAATACCAAATCACGATCTTCTTAAATACGTAACATTTGAAATAATATTTCTACTACTTTAATAGCATAATTTTATGAACCATTAATACTAATCAATATTTTGTTACTTTGTGCCCCATTTAATTTTTTTTCATGAAATTGAAATGATTTTTTTTTCACTTAACAATTTATAATGTTCTAATTGACATTTATTTGCGGAATTAATATTCCATATGAAATAACGTTAGGCTAGCTATTGTAAAAGTAAGTATTGTTCTTAAAATATATTGAATTCTATGTTTTATTGTATTATTATTTAATTTTAGTTTACATTTATATATCTATCTAAACATTCAAAAATGGGTTCGACACGTAATAATAAGAACGATCGAATGCACGAACGAAATTGTATATTGGTAGTAGGTTTTTTTTAAATAATTGTGTAAATAATAATATAAATCATTAGATACTTTATAAGTGCATACATGATCGATGGTCAACATAACGACCATCGCGTGTAGTGCATGTTAACTATTCAGAATGACGAATCATCACTATTTAGCACCATGTAGATAGAACATTGAAGTGTTCTAAAGTATATTTAATTCCTCAAAAAAAAGTACTTCAACGCCATTGCATTTCGATTTCATATGGAAAATATAATATTATGCATAATACGTGTACATACATTATTAAACAAGATTAAAGTACACAATATATTACTTATACTTATTCACGTCTACTAAACAAACATTTTCTATACTTAAGTATGACTTTTGCTTAGTTCGCGATAAGTGTGCATCAACTGGTTTTTGTAATTTTATCGTGTGGTGTATCGCAATGGACGGTAAAACGTGTTCTATAAATCTTAGAAAAAAAAAAATAAACCAGATCGATTGAAAAATGTATAAAAATGTAACTATAGTGCCTATCATAATAAACTATAAAATGCTATATTATATGTTATTATATTATGTAAATTGTTTAATCGAAAATAATTTATTGATTTCATCAATCTAAACTATAATTTATATAAAAAACACATTATTGTTCTCGATACATGATAACTGCAATGTAAAAAATTGATTTTATAAATAAAAATACAATTTTTAAACTTTCTATAATATATTTTATATTATTTGAAAGTTCGATAGCCAATGCATGTTGTGAGGAAATGGTCTGTTTTGAAATAATACTTCAATTTATCGAATATAGAACGAAAAATAAAATAAATTGGAGAGAACGTGTGAAAAACTTCAAATTTGGAACTCTGATAATTTACTTATTATGCGTTATGCTAGGTATTACAAACAGTAAACATTAAATCGTTTCGATTATAATAATGAGGTACTATTATATAGCCCAAATGAATAATTTGTACTTTCGTGATGTTTGAGTTCACAGGTATTTCAATATTTTTTTGTGGTGTTTTACTTATAAGTTGTCTAAGAAAGTAAAAAAAAATGTGTTCATAATAAGGACCTCCCACGTATCTATATTATAGTATATAATATAGAGTAAATACAACTTAAACGTTTAAAGGACTTTAATATTATTATTTTCATTAAATTGCATTTCGCATACCTACTCATAAACGGACAATATAAAAAGAACTCTATAGCGATCACCCGTGAAAAAAAATAAATATATCCTGGTGACAATTCGGAATATTGTGGAGTTTTATTAAAAAATGCAAACGACCTTGAGCCTTGTAACCGGAGTATAATTATATTTTATATAAAAGTACCTGATTCGATTGCTCTCTGTAAATCTATGATCGTATAGTTAAAATAGTGAAAATCCATGGTAATTAAAACGATAACTCGGTGTGTTTTATACATGGTTAACAATGCTTTCGTGCGTTTTTTTTTTTTTTTTTTTGGCAAGAACCAACAAATTAAAAAATTCTTCCATGAAGGTTAAACGCCTAGTTACATATACTTATATATTTATAAATAAATAAATGTTTATTAATTAACTACACGAAAGAAAACTTTGCTTCCGTACGACTAGTTAAGAAAAATTCATTGTTATTAAGGATTAATAGTCAGCTATATGAACCTATATTTAATCATTTTAATTAAATATTCTGAATTATAGTGGCTAGGAATACTTATCATCATATTTTTTTTAAACAACTTTGGCATGACCGAATATAGACGAATGATTTTTATATATTTTTATTCTATATACAGAAAAAACCCAAGAAAAATAATTTGTATTTAATATGATGTTCGAAATACACCATACACCATACTTAAGCATCAAAGATCACAATACTTAAATACCATAGAAATTATATAGTTAAAATTGAATATAGATATATTTTTAATATAATTTCAAATGTATTAATTTTAAGAAGTGTTGGCGTAAAAAGAACAATACTTTTGTTATGAATCAGTCAGAAATAACTTATGATCATAAGATGGTCAGTGCTAACTACAGAGTTTATCTCTCTGGGAGGGTTAAACAAAAAAATCCGTGTACAGAAATTATAATCATCTAATATTATAATCAACCTATAATGAGTTATGATGATATTACAACTGTGTACGGGTACCTACTTATTTACTAATTAGGACCACGATAGTGACATTTTAATGGGAGATTATCAATATTTGTATACCTTTTATCGAAGCGCTCTTATTGCGTCGTAAACGTAAAATATTTAGAATACTTATTTGATTATCTGTGCGTCTCGAGCAGTATTTATAGAGAAAACTAGTTTTTATTTTATTTATTTTTTATTTTATTATTAACTTTTACTCGTGTATTTGTTACAGAATCGTCTATGATATTATTATTATTATTATGATATGGTGCCTAACGCGGTATGCGGTACACGCGCGAAACCGTACGCGGTACAACAACGCACCGCAGCAATATCACCGCGAGCCGGTATAAGTGCCCTATACCTAAGCTGGGAGTTGTGCGCGTACATAAGTGATTTGGTACATTTCGAAAATGACTTTATCGCCTGACCCGACGTTTTGATATATACGACTGCGACGGCAATCGTAGTTACGCGCAGAGTACATTATACCGCGGCCGGCGCAAAGTAGTCCGCCGCACGTCCGATGACGCCGTCTAAACGAGAAGTACACGAATTCTAATAAGCCGTGTTACACGCGGTCGGGTTCCGAAAAATTAATGGCCGATCGTGTTTCGCTCTCGGCAAAAATATATATATATATAGTGCCGGTTTCGTAATTTTTTATTTTGTTTTATTATTATATTATTTCCCTCCCCCGCACGCACCACCGTTTGGGCATATACTCGTAATAATAATAATATATAAACTAGGTCTGTGTTGCACGGGACTTACAACGAGTGCATAATAAATAATAAAATATTATTATTATTATGTAAGTCATAGAAGAATTTTTTTTTAAACATTTATTTGAAATAAGTATATAATCTGTAAAACTCATTTAAAATACGCGCATATTGCCATAAGTGAGTAGCTAATTTACGTATAATATATATATATATATATGGACACGAAAGACAAGTTACAAAATAGGAACCATCTGGCAACAACACATTTTTAAACTTTTGACGTGATTTTTTTTTCACTTGTCTATATTAAGTCCACCTTACCTATTTGCAGGAATCAGTGACTCAGGACCATATAGGTTTTAAAAAAGTTTTTTTTTAGTGACTAGTACACTTTTTAGATTAATTTTGGAGTGTTTGAAATGTGTAAGGGGCTTACTCTGAAGTTTGTCAGGAGCCGTTGTCGTGTAATATGTAAAACCTCAATATCAAATACTAGAAGTCGATGGTATAATTTGAATGTTAGTAAAAACTCGGGGGAATCATACTTTGTTTAAAGGCTAAAAGTAATTTTAGAAAAAATTGTATTGTTGATTTTCATTTTTCAATTACTATATACCAAGCGATGCCACAATAGTAATAATAATGAAAAAACGTAAGAACAACCAGTATTCCTGAGTACTGAAACTCGTACACCATACTTTTCCATAAATCGTGACTAACACAGAAAATCAAAAAACACGAATTTTTTTCCTACAATATATTGTTGGATAATTTACGCAAATTTTATAGTTGATGGTTCGTCGTTCAAGCACTTGTGACAGTCAGAATTTCGACGATGGACTCAAATTATCATTTTTTGTCAATAATTTTTAACAATGTGACGAGAATGATTTTTAAAATATTTTATATCCTGATTAATTAAATGCAAAATCTGAACACTGAAAATACATCATCTCTGTACCCGTAATGCTAAAAAAAAAATCATCGATTTCAGACCAATGAATTTTGACTTCAAATAAAAGATATTAAGTGGTGTGTGATAAATTTAAATAACGACAAGTCATATTGGATTTGATTGCCAAAAGATCAGAAAAATAAAGGATAAATTAACGTGTAGGTATCATACGGGTGGGTATACCTATCGTGCCTTCCTCTCATATAAAAAAAAACCCAAACACTAAGACAATAAATAAACTTTGCAAAACGTTATAAGTTACTGGTTTGTAGTGTTTAGTAAGCTACGATAAAGTAAAATAAACGCACACGGGTACACATGTGTACATCGGTAAACACTGAGTGGCATTTCAAAAATAGTATACTGAACTTTATTTGGCAATTTAGAAAAATAATCGAAAGTAATAATGGTAGACCATACAGACCAAAAAGCCGTGCTCACGCTTTATTTTCACCGAGCAAAATATTTAAACGATAACAGTCACTTAAATATGCTTTGAGAAATACAAGCGACCATTAAATTTGATATAATGTTATACCTACCTTATAATAATTATTATTTGTCATTCGGACTCTAAATTATAAATTTGACGAAACAAAATCGCACGACCAATTGTTTTGGCTTTTATTTTTTTTTTCTACTGTTAATGACAATAATTCGGTTTGACCTTCGGCATCTACCTAATATACTAAATATGCTTTTAAACGGTTATAAAGCGATTCATGGGCACTGCCGGAAGGAACGGCAAAACGATCGACAAGGTATTTATGGTTAGCTCGACACGGTATTGACGTCGCAGCGACCGAAAAAATTTGATCAATTAGACAAGCCCGTAGAATTGCAGAAGGTCTGATTTTGCTCTCGATTACCGGGAGATGGTGTTTGATGTGAACTGCGCAGTGCACTTGGAGTTTAAACCTACAACGATTTTCAACACTTTCCGTTTTCCGAACAACACATACATCGTTCGTTTATCAATCATAAAATGTATACATAACATTATTATGGCAGTCAGTCGAAACGTCTGATGATAGTGACGATGAGTAAGTTAAACGAAACGATGTATAATAGTCATGTATGTTAACGTATTATTTCTCAGTGGAATTCTTAACGTCGTTATCTTTTTTTCGTTCGTATAATGTTATCTGCCAAAAAAACATCATCCGACGACCTCCGACACGATAATATTTTGTACACCAATAAAGAACGGGTGTATTGCGAAAATTACGCGTAAATTATTTAATCATTTTTAGCTCAAATCTACCGTTTAGAACACTAACAACGCACATTAATGTCGATTATATCAATAAATCAATAATGTTTGTTATTTTTTTTTTTTTATACGAACATAATAATAATATGATATTACGGCGTAATTTGACTTTTATAAAATCATTCAGAACCATTATATTATTTAGTTTTAGAGGTTAAAAAATAAGCAATTAACGTATCAACTTTCAAAAACTTATAGGTACATAACATAGCTTATATTATATATATATATCACTATGCGATAAATAATAAAATTAATTTATATTATCTATTTGGTTTATTGTATTTTAAAAACATCTAAAATCTTTTAGCACTCAGAAAATTAAATAGTCTTTATACGTTGTTATCACCAGTTAATTAAATATAAAATAAAAGTTCAAAAACTTTCTTCTAACTAGTTTGTCCCCTTAGATCTGAACTAACTATTTAAATATTTTTAAAAAAAATATATGATTTAAAATATTTTAACGCAATAAGATGTCTTACGTATTGGACATTTAATTTAATAAATATTTTTAAACGATAAACACAAAATGAGTTTTTGAATTTTTATGATATTCCATATACATAACAGTTGAAAAGAATTATAATAAAAATTACTTACATTTTACATTCTAATAAAATTATCACGGTTAGATTTTCTTATGTGTATTAATAATTAGCTGTGCAATAAGCCGTATTATAAGGTCGTTATACCCTTTGTTCCGCACCACGAAGTGCAATAAGTTTTCTCCGTTGTATTTACATGAAATCCGTTTTATTATTTGTGATCTCTACTGATATAATATTATACAACAGTAATAAAATAACCATTAACTTATATATGCCCAGTATGGGCTGCCACTTCCCAAATTAAAATTACAAAATTTCAAATTCTCCAAATTAAATTCCTGAGAATAGCGCTAAAAACCCATTGCGAAAAAACAGCTACATAATACTACATCGACACAGGATTTCCAACCTATCAGCATGGATATAATAATTAAATAATTCAAAAACTTCCACAATAATTTTAATAAAATCAATGGAGTTCTATATTTCAAAATCGGATGCATAACATCCAAATACAAATTCCTAAGGCCTAGACTATACCGCAAGACATTTTCCTAGAAGACCACGAATATCGACCAAGTTGCTAGTAAGAAAATTGCTTTTCTTCTTTAATATTTAAATTATAACTATAATGATCATGACCCATCAATATGTAATCTTGTCGTAATCTTGTAACATAGTAGAAACATTATATATACTATGTTGGCACATTTAATTAAACAAATTATATTTTATGCTTTATAGCTTTCTCGTTTTATGTTTTTACTTAACTTGAAGATGATATGTTTACAATATAATAATTATAATTAACTTACAGTTTTGCATAGATAGATGACACTAATATAATAATTTAAGTAATAAGTAATAAAGAATAACTTTTCATAATTATTTAACAAAAAATCCCAATAATCTACGTGTCAAGGCTATGAATATCATAAAATAATACATAGGTACCTAGTAATATCCGTTAAATTTCTTTTTGAGTTCAAATATTGAGTTTATGTCTTGACTTTTGGAACGAAGGTCATTTCAGTTACGTAAATTATAAAAACTTCAAAAAACTTCTCTCTCAATGATTTATACATCTCTTGCAGCATTAAATCTATTTAAATACCTACCCGCTGACTACCCAAAATACCGTTTTATCCGTTTTTAATCTCATTATGAAGATATTTCTTTATCTAAACTATATTTAAGAAATTCACTATTCAAGAATAATGTAACGTAATATTAGTTAAAAAAAAAATATGAGTTTTAAAATGTTATAAATAATATTATGGTTGATCTAAAACTAATGATATTAATTGTTATCATTAAAAAGTATTAAAACTATAGATACTTGAGATCATAAATAAATATATGTACAGATTTTGAGATGTTAAGTTTTAAGAATTAAATGTATTCAAAAAACTTTTAATTGCCATATATGAGGTCCAATGTATACATTTAATTAATACAAAATGTATAAATATAATAATATTTTGAAAATTATAGAAACTTGTTTTTATAAGTCGTATTTAAGTCACGAAATCATAAAATATTTAAATTGCTATCTTCTTAAACTGTTTGGATGACTATTTATCTAATACTTCTAAAATATATAAAAGTATAATTTAACCGATATAATAGTACTTAAAATCAAAATACAAAAACCGGATTTGTGTCAATACATCAACAAGGATTATATGTTTGGACAACGAATTGTATTCACTATTATTTTATTTTGTCATATTAAAATACTAGTTACCCATATTGTATAATTTAAATTTTAATCATTACTTTATCAACTTTTAGTTGACAAGATCAATAAACTCAAATAACTTTTGACATTAATATCACTAAATAAATCATAACTATAGAGATATACATGACTCTTTGGATATCATATCAAGGTTTGTTACTCTATTTTTTAGTCATATTTCATAATATGATTTGGTAAAATCACTAAGTACGAGTTCAAGAGAATCTGTGTTACGTAATAATAATTTATTAAAAGTAAATGTAGATCTAAAGTTTGTATTATAAAACGAACAAAAGTAATATATTTTGTGGCATCGCGTAGGTCTTTTTCAAAACAATACTGTGTAAATAAAAACTGTTAACAAAATACTATTCTAGCTTACAGCTACTGCTACGGATAAAAATGTGTACTTAAAATACAAATAATATATAATTGTATATTATATAACTTAACGTTATATATTAATATAATAATAAACGGCATCGATTCGTAATTTCAAATATTTATTCCTTAATAAATATTCCATATAAAAAAGCTGTTGTCTTAGCTTTAAAATTCATTTTTTTATAATTATTTACAACTGATATTTGTGATATTGTTTGACTGCTATCGGCATGATATCCTATTA
Source organism: Pentalonia nigronervosa (assembly GCA_014851325.1). NCBI lineage: Eukaryota > Metazoa > Arthropoda > Insecta > Hemiptera > Aphididae > Pentalonia > Pentalonia nigronervosa. The sequence continues at coordinate 61,850 of JACXSJ010000885.1, read as the reverse complement.
ATCGGATTCGTGATGGATTTACTAATTCACAACACCACTAATTATTGTGCCAATATAGTTCGTGTACAGTTGGAACCCCGACGTCGTAGAATAATTTATTTTGATCTGTTTGCTGGAACCTCAAACATGTGTGGCGTAGGTCTGCGGACAGATAAAATCAAAAAAAGTCCAAAGACGACTTTATCCACTCTTTTAATGTTAACTCGACCAACCACCCACTCGATTATGTATTATAATATCAATAATATACAACCTTGTATCTCTGTGTAAGACATAAACGCGAACAGGTAGGCACTTAACCTAGAATCGTTGCATAAACTAAAACGAAGCTTGAAATAAATGCTCATAGGTATAATATAGGTTTAGATACAATATAGGTAGAGTACACTCTGGTTAGCACTATATCCTTAATACGGGTAATTTTTATTGAACCTTGAGTGCAAAAAGTAGTTCTGAATTGAAACATATTTTTCTGTTTATTAAAATGTCGTAACGAATTATAAGTAGATATCTCCTACGTGTATGATTATTTTTCATAGGTACCAGTTATTATCAAAGATAAGTTTAAATAATTGTACGATCAGAACAATTCGAATGTTTCGTGTAATTATAGTATAATTATCGTTGATACCTGTGTTTAAAATGTCGTTGAAATATTTCTGTACTACTTCATCGAACCTTCAGTGTGCGTTCATTTAAAATAAGTAATACGATATTAGACATTTTATTAAATAATAACTGAAGTATCAACAAAATAAAGCTTATTATATAATATATGTTACGGATAAAGTCCAGAAATGAGTAGATAGGTTAGTGGCGTATTTATGGGGAGAGGGGATTTCCTCCCTCCCCACCACCCAAGAATGCTTGAAGACCTCAAATTTTAAACAAGTCAGCAATATAATTGAAGTTTGTTTATTTTCTAAATTATAATGGGGAAAAAAAATATGTTAATATATTTAAATTTGAGTATAATTTTCGATTAAATTTATTTATTTCTTTATACAACTATTTAAAAACTTTTAATAAAACCAGTGTACAATAATATTGGTATTTTCGATTATGCAAAGTCGAAATACTGGCTATTAGAGTATTCGTAGTATTCATATAAAAAGTATATGTACTGATTTTTAGTGACCGTTCACCATTATTACCATTATTCTATCCACTGTATTTCATGATTATTCAATTTTACAAGTGTATTGTGTTATTCTTGACGAATAACGACGATATGTTATATAGTCTCGTATTTATACAAGCTTAAAGTTTATAATTTGTATAATCACGAGTTACGGTATATTTGCTCGCATGTGTATAAAAATATAGTATGTTGTAGTCTCAAAAAAAAATCCTAAATTTATAAATTAAATATATAAATTATAATATTCTTATGGTAGTACATATATATATTAAAATAATTACATATTATAAATCGTTATAACAGGAAAAAGTAACTGAAATTATTATGTGTTGATACCGACAGTCTTACATTTAATGGTGTAGATAATAAGAAAAATAATTGCTCATGTGGCTCCAGCTCTCTTAAATGATGCTAATAATTTCAGCTCAAGTGAATGACATTGCATTTTTTATCAATAAAAGTTTTACAACATTTTGAAAATAATGGTATTTTAACAATATTTTTGAATGTTAATATAAAAACACATTACAATAGAGATTAAGCATTTTATTCTGATTTATAATTTTTTTTTTTTTATTGTTATGTTATTCCCACTAAAAAAATAGTAAATACGCCACTAGTGTAGATATATATTAATAAAATAATGGATATTATATTAACCGGAAATGTAAACGTTATCCATATGAATAACAGTGCAATTTATAGATTTTACATATTTAAGGGAATTATCCAATCAATTTATACGTCGTAATATTATCTTTATCGTTGATAATTGAGATTACAATATCAATGTAAATATTTCTGTACTACTCGTGCTTCTTCGGACCTTCTTTATACGCGTTAATTTTAAATAAATAATACAATATTAGACTTTATATCATAACTGAAGTAACGACAAAATAAAGTCTATACAGGTAAAGTAAGTTATTACGGGTAAGGTTCAAAAACGAGTAGTATGTAAGTACAATATATTAACCGGGTAATGTAAACTTTTCCACGTGAAATATGAGTATTTTAATGTACAATATATACATATTTAAGCCAATTAACCAATCAATTTATACATTAGGCCTAGTACTGTGAAGTGTGAATTCGTAAACTGATAGTGTTGGTACAACATGGCCAACGCACCAAACACTTCAAATGGTTCAATTATACCGAGTATAATACTAGTGACAAAAACCAAACTAATCATACTAATCCGAAATCAAAATTGTTTATTAGTAAACTATTAAATTAAATATTATATACTTGTAAAACTTTACTATTTAACAAGATTTTTAAAATGAAATGCAATTGTTTATTAGAACAATTTAAGTTTGGTTAACATTTAGAATTGTAGAGTATTTTTCCGACTTTGAATTTATATTTATTTGATAAGCATTTACTTTTACATAGACATTCTGTAAAACCTTGACCACAGAAAAAAATGTAGAAATTGTGGAAAACTTTTAAAACATCGATTATTGCGTGCGTTCCGTCAGAAACAATTATCAATTATCTACAATCGTTAATTTAACAAAGTATGTGCCTTACCAGCTCACAGCCATTATAAATAATATACAAATTATCCAAGTAATTTATGAAATAAACGTTTTATAAATAATATTTTTACATTATGCAATAGATATGGGTAGTGTTCGTCTAACCCACCGATAATGTATACATTATCCATCTTTCGTACTTCACCTGTGACATAAGTAATTTATTATAAAATGTATATTGCTTGTATTGAAAATATAGTATGTGCAATATTATAAATAATTTTTTTTTTTTATCGGTATCCATTTATTGTTTGCACCTACTATGTCTTCTACAAAGGCACAAATAGACTATAGCTTCTGGGTGCTTCATCCCGCAACGGAATCATATGTATATCCGTGGAACATATCAATAAGAATTGTGTTGCGTGCGCCTTACTTTGAATAATACCCGGCAAAAATTCGACCAAACGTCTGCTTATGGTCTTGTTTATTTAAATAAAAATAAGCCGTAGTTGTTGAGTATATAATATTCACTATAGCTATGCCATCTACATACATTTACAGTTAAAATATTTATGGACTGAATATAAACCATATCTCTTATCCCTAGGGATTGTTTCCGATTAATTATTATGACTTACTGAATTTATATAAAAAAAAAAAACGAAACATTCAAAAAAAAATGGTTAATAACATACGTATCATAATAAATATTTTTACACCATGTCTCTCATCTGTAATGGAGAATGTAAACATTTCGAACGCACCGAGTTGTATAATAATTTGTCGTCATCGTGTCGTTGTTATTATTATTTTTTTATTTCTCGTACAATTATTGCACTCGAACACAATAATTGCCCGTTGACAACTGACGACCCTGGCCCGTTTCTCCAGCGACACACTACATGGGTACAATATGTACGAATATTATAATTCATATTATTATTATTATTATGCAGCCAAATAATAAATTACACTGTGTTCCTCGGCTTTGGTGAATATTTTCAGTGAACATATAACATCTAGCTATTATAATATGTATACCCGATTGCGTTCCAAGTCTACATAAAACAACAATATACCATACGAGCAGATTTGTCTCGGAAAACCGGAGTAGAATTAATATTTTATGTTTTTCCAGTGACACAATGCGTATATAAATACAATATTTACGGATATTATAATTCACATAATTATATCATTATGTAGCCAAATAATAAATGATACCTACTGTTTTCGTCGACTTTAGAGAATATTTCAAATAAACACGTAATATTTGATTATACGTATATTTAATTGTGTTTTAAGTCGACATAATAATATATACAATATGCTGTATTCATGCGAATTTGTTCGCACGAGAAAATCGGAGTTGAAATATTTTTAAATATAATATAAATAATAATGTACCTTAAACCTATATTTACGCTGAAAATATCGAAGCGTGATAAGAACTTCTTTTGGTTCGCGATCCTCTATTATATAGGTATATCGTATATTGTGTTATATTATTTAAGTGTTAACACATCGAGGACAATCTATCGACGTTTGAACAATATCTACGAAAGTGGCCGACGAAAAATGAACGAACGAAAATATAAAAACACGCTCTTACTGCACTCCATTTTGTTAATTTTTTAAAATTTCGATTCGAACTTGGCTTTCTTTTGTGTAATGTTTATTTTTGTTTTACTGACCTTAGATGGACAATAAATGTGTACCTATGGATTTGATGTACCGTCAAGATTCGGATAAAATATTATGTTTTCGTAGGTTCACAGGTATGTATTTATTTGGGCATTAGAACAATTAATTATAATACGACGTATGCCTATCGTAAAATCGAAACAGTATTGTGAATTGCTTTTAAATTAAATTTCCCTAGAGACTGTAAAACTGTTGTTGTTTATTACTCTAGTGCTTACACAATTATAGCAGACTCAGTGTCGATCAACAAATCCGGAACTACTGTAACTAGACACTGAGTAGATACTAAGACGGTATTAAATTAGTTTGTAAACGCAATTAGATATTTGCACTAAGTAGTCTGTATTTTTTACTATAATAATAATTAATAATATTTGTAGGTACCAAAAGTTAATTTTCTCAAGTAAGAATGTAGTAGTTACTTACGAATAATTTATAAAAATTTTATAATTTCGAAAATATTTAATAATACTTGACCCTCATATATACTTTTCTCATACTTTCTTAAAGAAAGACATTATTTGTTCATTAATTAAATTGATATAAATAAATTCATAAATTGAAAATCAAGTTCTTTATCATATTTTTAATTTTGTAATTACTGTTTATTGTTTTTTTATTAACATTCTATAGACTTAACTTCTTAAGGTTAAAGTTTAATGTATAAACTTAATGTAATAATTTCTAATAAGTATCAAAATAAATGTATGGAATAATTCGTATTTTTATAGCCCAATAAAATATTATCTTAAACATGAAAAATATATATCTGAAAAAAAAACCAAAAAATATACTTAAATGTAAATAATGCGCTTTGGTAAAATAGTTTGCATTTTGCAAATAAACGTTCTAAATAATATACGCATTTAATGTTATTAAATATATGTTTGAAAATTCGAATGACTATTAGTCGTCACATCTTAATATTTTTTTACTATTAAGACTAGAGGCCAGTCAAGATTGCTGTATGTGTGTTCCGGTGTCGGGTGTTTAGTCGTTGAAATTCTATAAGTGTAACCTAACCGCCAGCGTAGACAATCCGACTGAGTCGGACAATATATGCGGATCACATCTTGATATTTTATACTATTAAAATACCACAAATCTAGAAATCTACTGGAATCGTAAAATTATAAATACACACCAAATGCATAATATTCCTTTCTAGTCTATTTTAAACATTTCGATATCTACAGTGTATTTATTCTGTATTTATTAAGAAAGAGATATAAAAATCAAAATAATTTATATGTTTTAATGCCACCAGAGTCGGATACCGGTGTATCCTATAATTGTGGACAAAGTAATAAAAACCACACGTGGATAGCGTGTACTACATAAGATGACATCTTAATTTCAAACCTACACAAATATTTCCCTTTATTGTTTTATTTATTCAGTACTTCATTAGAACAAGCTATCCCAGTAGGTATTTAAATTGTGCTAAATGTATAGTTTTAGTTAAAAATATTACTTTCTTGCAAAAAAAAGTAGTCGTAATTCTAAGTACCTAATGAAAAGAAAATGTTAAACAACTAAAACATAATACTAACTATATAATATTTTAAATAATAGGTAGCCAATAAATGTTTGTGGTAGAAATGTTTGATAATCATCCTGAATAAATTGATATCTTTAATAATTGTACCACTCAGATAATTGTTGATTCAAAGATCAAACACAAACGATAATAATATAACTTATATTGACTTCAAGTCCAATATCAGTAGTGTACCTAAATTTCAATTGGCAATTGAATTTAAACACATTTCCGCAACTGTTATGTTAAAAAAGAAATTACCTGGGAAATTGTGTCCGCAACTACAGCACAAATGCTCAGATACCATTGACGTAAGTATTAAAAACAGGGGCGTCATTTGGGGGAATTGGTGTGTACTTTTTCCACTCTTTTTTTAAATACATGTTTGGCCTGCATCACATTATAGTAATATAATATTGCGTTGATATTTTAAAATATTATTACTAAAATTTAAAAAAGACGATTTCTCTGTATTGCGTGGAAGGCACTATCCGAATAAACTATTTCTGTGGCAAAAATATAAGCCCGAATCACACTGAATTGTAAAAGATGAACCATAAATTATATACCACACAACCGGTAAGCTTAATAATTGTTTTGATAAATTAGTCACGCCACAGGTGCGCCAAGCACGCATGACTGAATCATTTTTTGTCCCACATTCTACTGTATTACGCATCATTGCGGCCACCATTCAGTATGCATCGACCCATTTATAGTTCAGCGATACTTATTAAATTGGTCTACGATAATTGTTTACTATCGACAAACTGAAATGACGACCCTCAGTATAATGGTATCGAATAATATATTATATGCGCCTGAGTATTAGGGTAAAGAATTTCTCATCTAGAAACAACAAAAATGTTTATAATAAAAACTAACATATATTATGTTCAAAAAAAAATTTTCTTATTAGGTTGTGACTCAGAAAATGCTTTAATTATATTACAGTGAATGAAACCTTGTTCCCTAATAGACACATTCTAAGAATGAAAGAGTTTTTTTTGGAACTATACATTTTATGGTTTTCTGCAAACTGAACCTTCAAATAGAGGACACCTCCGAATAGCCAGCACAATTTCAGCGACTCAGAGTATCTGATATTTAGAGATTCATAGTACCATAATTGATGGCGAAAGAAAGGCTAGGTCAGGTTGGATAAGATCACGTTCGATGTTTAATACGTCTACTAGCTAAGGAATTTATACTAAGACTGATATTAATAATAAATGATGTATTATAGATTATGATAAGAAATAAAAATAATGTAAACATGTATAAAAGTAGGAAAGTAGATAACTGCTGTACAATAGGAGTCTAGTGTATCTCGTCATTAAGAAGATGTAAGTAGATGTGTTTAATTTGAATTCAATGGTAAATCATTGTATACAATGAAAAACAATTCTGAGTGCAGACGTTAAACTTTTTAGTAACCAAGATGATCAAACAATTATCTTAATTATAATTTTACAATTTTAATAAATGTTCGTATTTTTTATTAGTTTTTCCCAATTCATTTAAAAAGTGTTGATAATTTTTTCAAATTTTACCTCACCAAAGTAGATTCAATTTAGTAACCTCCATCAAAATTGATGATCAGAGCAATTTTTTTAGTAGAATTAAGTGTCTTTAGGTACAAAAATATAAAAACACAATCCGTTGTAAAATCAATACGTTCTAATAAATCTACTAGATGAATGGGAGATAGGTACAAAAATGATAATTTTTAAAAAATTAACCACTTCCTAAAAATTTGCCACCCGGAGCAACAAGAACCCTGTTGCTTCCTTAACACAGTAATAATATTACTATATATATACTATATAATATAATAATATACTATATATATATTATATTTTTATGATTAACATAAAAATAATAGCTGCATTCAAATTGGTTTCCATGCCTAAAAATTAACATCTGAATTGTTTTCCGAGTTAATAAAATACATAATGACCTATATTGAAACAAAAAAACATTTTTTTAACCATACCTGTAATCTACATAATAGGTGTATAGACAGTTCTAAGTCTGTACAAATTGGGAAAGAAAATTGGAAATGCTTTTAAAATAATCTGGGAACCAATTCGGATACACCGAAAATAACACGAGTGTTCAGGAACCAATAGTATGCAGTAGTATACTTAACCTAACCTTCAGTATACGTGCGTAACGCACAAAAAAGCATAAGTTTAGATTAAATCAAATATATATAATATATTTCGTAATAGTCTAAAGTTTTACTACAACACACAAATAAATAACACAAAATAAAAATTATCTAATATGTTTTGATATCACCGAAGACTTGAATATTATAATAATAATATGTTATTAGGTCGGGATGTAAAAATACACACTCCCACTAACGAGTTCAAGGATGTATGTTTTTCCGAAAACTTTAATGCGAAACATAATACTACCCACCAGTGCGTCAGTCACGATATTATATTATACTCAGTTCTCACCCCCCGGAGCACGCATAATTCCAAATCATCGATACCTCTATTGCAAAAAGACCGAAATTCAATAGAAACATTGGCACTGGCGCTGCGGTCCAAAATAATATGTGGTAAATACTTGGACTGAGGTTATATTATATTGTACCTATATTTAACCTAGTCATTTTAAACGATACATAACCACAGACCTATAAACCCACAAACCATTTCAACTTTAATGAAATCGATTTATTGACTGTACATGGCCGACATCGTTTGCGAAAACAATAATAATATTATAATTAGGGATGGGTTTTCGAACTTATCAAACTGTCAAACAGCCAAAACTTTGAGATACCTACTCAAACGGTTCGTAGTTCGTTGGAAATTAATACTCGAAATCGAATACTTTTAACTCGAACATTTAGAACAGTTCAAGGAAAATCAAGTTCGATATCGATACTTTTATAAGTAACATTACTCTAGAATGCCTATATTTTTATTTTTCGCATGGTCCTTTATAGTTTTCGCGATTTTATAATCGTGCTTTATGCGATTAAAGTTTGAAAGTTAAAAATGTTCAAAAAGTTCGGGTTTGATCTCGAACAGTTTGTAAAAAAAAAACAAAGTTCAAATTCGAGTTCTTGAAAATTGAAATTTGATCGTCCCTAATATTATATTATTACTGTAGTCGAAATGACAGTCGGCCCGACAAAAATGGATCGAACGGACATTGACACCCCCTTCCACCACACATACACACACGGCCCGTTATAGACCACGAAAGAGGGACAAAGAGAGCGAGAGAGAGTACGCGTGCTCAAAATCCAAATCCGTTTTCGCTCTCCCCGTACCACGATCGCATAATATTATCAGCGTAAACAATAATAGTATAAGCACCTCCCAATAATAATATTTCGAAAGATATCGTCGCGATGACGGGGGGTGTGGGTGTGCGGCGGCGATGATGTCTTTCGACTGGCTCGTCGTCTCCGGTTCAATGAAAACACATATGATATTTTTTATTTGAATTTTATGAAACAGAAGTGAAATGCGGTGGTGCGGACGTTTTCGGTGTGGTCGGCGGCGGTCCGGCACGATTACGCGTCCGTCGCGTTGGACGTCGTCGTCCAGTTGCCGTTGGACAGCAGACCGTTGGCGCCGAGCAGGGCCTTGTGCCGGTCCGCCTCCAGTTCCAGGTGCTTGAGCCCGGCGACGGCCGACTGGAAGCCCGCGTTGTAGTCCAACGTCACCTCGTTGTAGATGTACTCCTCCCGCAGGTCTTTGTAGTTGTCATTCTCGTCGGGTCCGCTGACCAGCGCCCCATAAAGCACCTGCGGATTGGGCTTGGCGCTCCGGTATGCCTCCCAGTCGCACGGGGCCGGGCGGTCCAGACAGGAGCTGTGAACCGATAACGTGGTATAATATTATATACCCAGGTAATAGTGATACGCGCATTAGGCTGCACGCGTGCTGGTTGTATCCCAAACATAACCGCGGAAAACCGTCTAAGCCGAATTGCGGCCCGCGGGTTTGTTTTTACGTAACATCAGAGTATTGCGGCTCGGTGTAAGAAAAAATACTATACAAGTTTTTACTAGTGTCTTAGTATTAAAAAAATAAAAAAAAATATGATAAAAATTAAAACGGCGTAACAACATTTATAACCTACCTATAGTTTTAATGCTATACAAAACATTTGTGTAAAAATGGGATGGTAAATATAGTTCAATAATATAGTCCTACAATTAATAATTTTATATTTTTTAATTAGTATGTACTCTAAAAAATGCCAAACACCACCGTTAGGGACGGGTAATTAATTATCGCGGGATGCAACTAGTAGCTTCTACGCGAGCACATTAACATGTTATTTGTGCAATTATCAATTATTTCGAGACGGCAGATAAACAACCTGCGAATTCGCTCTAAAGACTTGCAAAAATTCACTCTTTTCCACCAACACTTCCTACAGAAAAAAAAATAATTGGCATGCCTAAGTATTGTAATCGCACACACCATTGGGCAGATAAAATGTAATCTAAAGTGTACCTGCATTGAAATTGGTGACAACTAAATACCATTAAACATAAACCTATAACATATTATATATTATTATTTTTTTTCATTTCTGTAGGTACAATGAAACAAAGAAAAATATTAGTGATTGAAACTCATTCAAACGCGTTCGAAAAAAATATTCCTGGATAGTTTCGCTTAGTATTTGACATAGAAAATTAATTGAATGAAAATTAATACCCCAAGCAATAGCAACTACACATACATACAATTGTAGAAATTGATATTTGCTTTTTTTAAGGCGCAATAGTTTTTTTTTTTTTTTTTGTCATAAAATACGTATTATAATGTGCGTAAGTAAATAACTATCTATGTTACAACTCGGCATGAAGAGTATATTTCGATATCAAGCCTCGGTAAACAAAACTTAAACGTCATATTTTTATTCGCCAAATTAAATATTAGAAAATTATATTATGCTTAAATATAGAAACATGTTAGTAACTGTCACGAGTTACGATTGGTAAATAATATTAACAATTATATATTATATAAATGTTTTTCTTTCTAAAAGTTATACAGTAATGTATTATATAAACTGTTTGCATTACCTCGCTGCGTGATGTGGTTGTAATGGGTAGTTTTTACCGAATCCTACTACGTAACTCTGTCCTCCGTCTCCCAATATGTAGTGTATCTGTTCTTTGGCAAATTCTCGGTATTGCGTTGACATTATGCCGATATCAGCAGCCTACATAAAAAAAAAATACAAAAAATATATATTATGTATATATTTAATAATATGATGGATTTTTTTCACACGAATAACCACCGCCAAATAAATCGTGTCTATACCTGCAAGCACAAGAACACGATGTTCGCTGCGTGACATAGTGTACCGGATTTTTCGATGTACAACAGTCCTTTTGGTGTTTTCTTCTGAACGTATAAATTGTAATCGCAGAAATTTTGGATTGCTTCGGTGTACTCAGATTGATTAGTTAATTCGGCTAGAAGGGCCTGAAATACATTTTACAGACTTAGATTTATTCATTTATCAGGACTAAAGCATTATTAATAATATTATTGCTGTTATTATTTAGGTGTTACAAGAATTCGATACTGAAAGTATTTTTATTTTTTCATCGTACTTATAGAAAATTAAGCTGGTGGTAATAAATCTGAAAATACTTATGAATTCGTTATCAAGTATTTATTTGAGGTCGATTATATACCACTCTTTCGAACGTCAAATTTGTCATCCCCTTAAATTTGATTTTATAGTGCGAAAAATAAAGAATTTTTAAATATTGATTATATTATAGAATTGAAAAAAAAGTGAGATGATCAAACTCGAGCCAATTTAATAAAAAAATTAAATATATTTTTAGATTTCTAATCATATTACTACAGTTTAGTCAGTACAATGGGCAAAAATAGCTTCATGCTTTTTAGTAAAAAATATTACTTATCGATCAGAGGTGACGTAAGTGTGCATGTACTGGATTACCCTTTTATTAACTATTGTACAATACAAGCTACAATTGCACATTCTAGTGATCATTTACCACATACAAACTTAAAAAATTGCCTGTATTGAACTCTTTGAAACATATGGTATCGAATCCTCTAAACGCTTAAACAAGCGATAGGAAATGAGTTTTCCTTGAGAAACGCAGACGGGCGAACGCACAACACTGATTAGATTTATCACAAATGATTATTAGAAAATATGAGGTAAGAATATAGACGAAACTTGGACTCAATTGATCTGTGTAAATATATTTTACCCTGGAGCCTACACACCTCTACTGAGTTTATACATTTGTAAGTGTCTTATAGATATGAATTAACATTATACTTTTATATTATATATTTTAAATAAAATAAAATTTTCTGTCTTTAAGAATTATATAATATTTTTAATATATCGTCGTTCTTTAATACAACGACAAAATTAAAAAGTCTTGCAGCATAACTACTTGCCAATCTCGTTCTTAGCCAATGTTTTGCCATATTAAAGAACACACTTTTCGAAACTTATTATCAATTAATATATTATAATATTTTGGGAAAGCTTTGTAAACATTCGCTATACCAAATTCACACCTATCATGGATAAGATCATAAGATCAACGATCAATGATTCTTTTCTCGTGTAAAATGTAATATTTTAAAAGGCATCAATCAATCTGTGGTGTGCAAAACTCGTGTCACGTACAATATTATAAAATATATTATACAGCTGTGTGAATTCTGTACCTGTACGCCAGCGACTTTTTTGTTGTAGTAAAACTCGTTCGGCCGTTCTTTGAGTCTGTACTTCATGTACATGTATTCGGCGTCGTCCAAATACCGCGATTCCTTTGTGGCCTTGTACAGCCAAGCCGCGGCCCACGTCAATTCGTCACCGTAATCTGTCGACCTGGAAAAGAAAAAAATGAATTTTACGTTTGAGTTAAAGACCACATCTGACACATCCGATCGCATAAAATAAACCGAGAACGGCGCGTTTATTGTAGGTAATCATTTACTCGTAATATTGTGCCGCTCCTTTGATGGCGTCGTGGTACAGCCCTCTGTACTGAGTGGCGAAAATGTACAGTTGCTTGGCGTGATTCAAGCAACTAGCCGAGAAATTGGAATCGATTTTGGTGAAGACTATCGATACGGCAGAAAGAGCAGCTGACGTCTCGCCGGCTAAATCGGAACCTGGGTATCATGCATCAAGGGTATCAAGAATAATATTCTGAATAAGCATATACTATGTAATATTATATTATGATTTAATAAATTGTGATAAATATAATTATGATATAAATAATTGTGATTCATAATAATATTATTATATATAGTACATGATAAATATGACCACAGTCCGAGAAACCGCGCGGTGATCATCACTGTACGCGGCGATCGGTGTCTTATAATACCTGGTCGATTTTTGTCGATTTTGTACGACGGTCTAGACATGTTCATGTCTTCGGGCCGACCCCAGAAACCTTGGTCCAGGTTAAAGTCTCCCACCTGTCCGTAGAACTCGTATTCGCTAACGTGACACTTGATAAAGTACTCTGCGGCCCAGCGTATCGAGCCTAATGCGTTTTCCCATTCGTCTATATTAAATTATACGAAATAAAAAACAAAAAACGATTTATGATAAAGTTTTTATAAATTATTTTGATTTTAATGTTGTAGTATTGCGTTATAATAATCATCGTTAATATTGGTGCATTATTATTCGACACGTAAGATATTTGAACATTTTCCTCAATGGTATAGGGGTAGGAACACAAAAACACTTTGTACTTACTAACTTCCTCATATGCGTCCTTGTAACTTAAGTATCCCCATGCCAAAATAGTTGTCGTGCTTGCCATTGTGAAGCCAAATTTCACAAAATCGCCGGCTAAAATAATAATAGTATTATGATATTTGTTAGTTTTCGTTCATTCTATAAATATAATAAAGTATAATAAATTACGATACAAATTGTTAATCCACAAAATAGGTACAATTTTCTATCACGTGTAAACAACAATATTATATTATTGTTTATTGATTTACCTTTAATTTACGTTATTCTATTAAAACTATTAGACACAATATTTTCCTTTAACAAAGTACATAAATAAACACTTGAAATGCGATATTATACATATATCAGTTGCGTAATCAGGGTTTTTCTTGGGGTGGGTAACTGATAATTTGTCGTATAAAGAAGGCTCCTTCATAAGTTTGGTAGGTTTGCTAATGCCGTGGGTTTATAACATTTTAGACTTTTGCACCAGCCTTTATATAAATTAAAATTTTAATATATGATCAACGTCTTATTTAATACGTAAATACGTTCACAGAACACTAAGAACATTTTTAAATTTCCCAAGAAATACGGGGAGGGCTGCAGGTTAGGTTAAGATGTCACTGATATTTATATATATATACAATATACATATTATACTTATTTATTCAAATATATTTATGTGCATACATAATGTATATAGAGTGTATCAGAAATAGCTGGCAAATCTAATGAACTAAAAATGTAATAATTTTTGTTCAATCAATATTAACTGTTTTGAATATAAGTATAATATTAACGATTGTCATATTATTATAAAATCAAAATTAATAATTGATAAGAATAAAAGTTATTATATTTAGTTACCTAGTTAATTACATCTATCAGGTCTTTCTATTACACTTTGACATGCTGTACCTATAGTGTATATAATATAGGTATAGGTACTATATATTTTATATTATATGCATTATGATGGAATAGTGGAGCGTGTCTTTTAATGAAGTATTAATTCATCGTGAAAGTAAATTCAATAAACGCACGTGGAAAAAAAGAGCCACTATTACCGACAGCTAAACATGTATCGTAAAATAATTGGACGTGTCTCATGTCCACGAATAAAATAATTTATAAACGATGCTTTTGCAAAAGAAGCAATATCGGCAGCAGTAACTGTACGTATTTATACAGTAGTTATATATTATAGATATATTGCTGTAACACTGTAACGGGTTGTACCTATATCATATTATTTTCCGAATATCGTCTGAAAATAATGCAAATACTTATGAAAAAAAAATGTCAAACATTATACTTTGATTTATTATTATAAAATAATTTTGATTTACAATAAAAAATAATTTAATTAATAAAATTAACGAATAAATATATTTTTTTTAAATAGCATTACCTGTAATTAATTATTTTGTTTCATATTAAACTATGAATAAAATTACTCGACATATTATATTTACACGTAAAATGTAAGCACAATCTTTTAACTAATGTAAATTTGTCCTTTATCCATTTGTAAATCTTCAACGATAAATTGTTTTAATGCAACCAATTAATTCCATAAATACTTAAATCAAATCATTGGAATTTAACTAGACTTTGCAAAAACCAATAATTTTACTAAATTAAAGAAATTAAAAATATAGCTTAACATATGGTTAGGTACTACATTCGTCCATATTTCACGGCCTAAACCGTCGTGTTACGAAATTAATTTTACCGCGTGTGCTGCCAACAATATTATGTCCTGAATGCTAACCAATGATGTTAATTATTAATAAATGTGCTTATATTATGACTTATGGTTGTTGATCTTTGCCATAATAGTTGTTTGTATAAAGTATATAATTATTTATTATGAATTGTGTCGATAAAATATTGAATTGAAAACATTTTGATGAAATAATAATTAAATTGTATAAAAAGCGTACTTCTTCTCCAACACGATGTCGTATATACATCCCAAATAACATCGCAATAATATAATAATACGATTGCAAGAAAAAGAAAAAAAAACAATAATTATTGTACATTCTGATGTTTTATGTTTCTATAGCGGTTATATTATACTGATAAAGTCCTTGACATTCTTCCTGTTCAAAGATTTCTCATGCAAATATGATATTTTCATATTTCTATAATAACTACTAAAATCCTAGAGTTATCTCATGTTTATTATGGAATAACATACATCATCAAAATGTCAGTACTAAAGAACACCAGTATTTATCTTCACTGCAAATATCCCAAAGCAAAATGTGGGCAAAACTACAGTATATAATTAACAACAGGTGCCTAATTTACAGATTATGATTTTATTCAATATTTGATTCGGCGGAGCATCAGTAACTAAACAGAACGCTACTATACAATAAGACCATATTTGACTACTGAGAAGTCCAGGGGTTTTAAAGGAATTTTTTAAAAAGTAGAAAAAGTTACCAATAAAATACGTTGTAACTATTATTGTGTCAAGTATAGTTTATATTTTCATTTGAAAAAAAATGTTGGACCTTCCTCCCGAAAATAAATTTCAGATACGGCCTTGCGATACACCATTAATTCACCACCGTGTCGATATTTTAACACATGGCAATAAATTGTCGGTTTCCAAACGACATTGCATCATGCCAATCAATATTTAAACGAATGGTTCGTAAAGTTTATCGTGCATATTGTAGGTTTAAATTTTTTTTTCCATTTTGCACCGTAGACTAAAACGTCTTGCGGTGATCGTAACTGTAGTTGTAAATTTACCGTCATAATATCCTCCAGATAGGTCTTCGCCGTTTTCCCCTTTGTCTGTGGTCGCAGAGTCGGCCCGCCACGGGATGCGATTGTTGGCCGGCAGATGACCCGACCTCTGCGCTTCATAGAACATGAGAGATAATCGTAATACCTCATCATAATTGTAACACCTTGCAATGCTGGCTAGGAGAAACGACGTCAAAATGATACGATTCATCTGTATAACGTGATAATTGAATTATTATTAACGTTAAAAAGCCATGGGTATGTTACAAGAGTTATGACTAAAACAAATAATATAGAATAAAATTTGAAAGAAATTGAATAAAATATAAATATTTATAAGAATAATACAACTGTACCGTTAAATTGAAAAACAAATTTAATTCACAGATATTTCAAAAAGATAAATTCAAGTGGTTACAACAAATATAATATTATAAGTTATAATGCACTTGAAAATTAACAAAGTTATATTATTCGATGACAATATCTACTAATAATATTTAAATGAATGACGGAAAAGGTTCCGACTCCTACATCTACAAAGATGAAAAAAACCTTATAATTACTAACCTAACCTCATACATGCATATTTTAATTTTTTGTTTAACTACAGTAGAATCCAAAAATGCATTCAGTTAAAGTCTCTCTATTGAATAATCTGACAGTGAGTATATAATCAGGAAACAAGCATAAAAGTTTCTTTATATTACTTTTATAATAGTTATTAAGGCTTAAATAAGCACCGTTATTAAATAATATAGTTATTGAATTTTCAAGTTTAAAGTAGAAAAAATGCATTGTAATTTTTAGTAGATAAATTTTATTTCGTACACAAATTTAAATATTTTTAAATCGCACTATAGAAAACTTTATCGTTGTGTTGTGGACCTCCGAGATTCTCGTGAAATAAAATACTAATATATTGTTAGACACGCACACCTGCGAGTACATGACTGATAAGGCATTTTTCTTGACGATTATCAGAATAATGATTCGTGGAACGTTATTGAACCTAACGCGATGATTAATGTGCGCGCGTATAAATTATTATAAATATATCAGGTAAATCAAATACGAAAACGTTCGAAGCGCACAATGATTAATTGTCGTTTAATGTATTTTTGTCGTTCGTGTCACCGTCGCTGATACTCTATGGTCGATGGCAACAATGCGACTTGCAATCGAAAATCGTACGTGGCCCGTAGATCGAAACTGTATACGTGTTCTGAGTAAAGTGCTAATCATCCACACTGCAGTGTGGACAGTAGGCACATCAATAAAACCCAACAGGAATAATTCCTGCGACGTAATGTTATTGGCGTGGGTAATTTAATAATGACGATTGACGACGAACGAAATTGTATGCTTCCCGAGCCTCTCATACAATAATATGTCATATTTCGTGAACGTCGTTCACTGGCACGCAGCGTTTTTGCACTCAAATGTTGTGTTGAATTATACGAACAGAATTACCGAAAACCATTTCGTCAAAACGTTTTAAATTGTCTCATCTGGCATCAAGTTGACATCATGAAAGAGCTGCCATAGATAAAGAGCGGTTCTCGTCCTATAATAATATTATACTATACCCCAGCACCGCCTACAATTCCGTGAAAACGTTCACCTAACACTTGAAAGAAAATCCGCATCTCTATTGATGATAATACTTGGTACAGTCAGTATATGGGTACAGTGCGTACATTATTAATATTAATATTTGACCACCATTTTGTATTACACAGAGAAAAACACGAGGAAACATTATTCTTTGGTCTACAAAGGTTTTAAATTTTTCAGTTCGCGTTAATACATTAAACATTTTTTTAGTATTTAAAAATGGTACATTTAACGAATTTAAAATCTAGTCCAAAGTAATAATTCTAGAAACGTGTTTAGTTAAAAATAATATATTAATTAATACCTACTAATTTTTACTTGGCATTTATTAGAATATTATTAATGTTCTGCATTATTTGACAGAACCAAACAACCATTGTCAACTTACTTTTAATTTGATCTAACAAGTCTGGGCTAAACGGGAATCATATATTAACAATAATTGGGCGAAACGAATCTCGCTCTTAAAATTTTTATACCGCAAGAACAATTTACAAAAAAAAAAACAATTACATTGAAAATAATTCTGTCTTCTACAATTTTTGTTTGAAATTTTTTTCGTATGACTAGCATAAAGCGAGTTATTTACGCAAAGGCTAGTTCAGTAAAATAATCAGATTTTTTAAAAATTAAAAAGGTGTATTGTAGGTATACCAAAATTTAACTCGGTGGTAATTTTTTCGAGCTGAAATCCTAATTCAACTGGACTATGATACAATTATAATTTGTCTTATACGGGATTAAACGCCATTATTATTTACATAACCGAACAGGTATGAGGTTATTAACGTTTGTAGAAACTTTAATGTCTTAATGTTTAATGTTTAAGAATATGTAAGCACTCAGTACACTATTTAATTTTTCTCTCTGACCCGCTTGCAACATAGTAAATTTTCGTCCAACAAAAATATTCAGTACGTCATATTGTTAAATGTTTAATAATTAGGTAGGTACGTAAAATATTGTAATTTTTAAATGTAATCTCGCATAAAATTTAAAATATCAGTAAATGCCAATGAGGTGCCCTGCATAACACTTTAGATTCCTATATTTTTAAGTTTAATAGTACCATTTATACATATGTCAATATTCATTATACTATAAAAGCTAACCATATTACGTAATATTGGTTCAGCTGAACGCAAATTTGCTATGTTGCACATGGATCAGAGAGAGAGAGAGAGAGAGAGAGAGAGAGAGAACATATAGTTCACTGACATCCTCTTAATACTATTAATAATTCTAATATGTTCACTCTAAGCGTATACTACCTCTAACCTTTGCATGTACCAACGGTTGAGGACTGCTGTTCCATACAATACGTATTTATTTTACAAACGTCATTGGCTTCATCGATACGAGAATTACGCAAGTGCATTTAAAATTAATTATTTGCAATAAACTAAAAGTACTTAAAAGTTATTAAGAAATAAAAAAATAGAATAAAATACAAAATGCACAATAATGCATAATAATAGTGTGTGAAATTTTAAGTTAAAATATAAATCGTAATACATAACTAAGTGGCTAATCATGTAGATTTCATTTTAAGTTATATAATATGTTAAAGCCTATATAACATTGCAGCTGAACTAACACGGATTCGGAAAATGAGCTATTTACTTATTTAAAATTAACTTTCTATAAGATACATTTTAGTGTAGTATTATAAATTATATTTATAATTATGTATTTTTATGGTTTGAGACTTGATATAAAACCATAAAAAAATGAAAAAATATAATAGTTTTAAAATATAAAAAAAAATGACAGTTCTAACTTTATTCAACATTTTAATTCTTCTTCATTTGCATTCTACATACATTGCTAACTCAATTCGTTTGTCACTTTCGGGCGCTTATTAGCTGCGTATTGTAATTAAATTGTCCAAAGTTCTTTAAAATTATTGATATCCGTGAAATTTTCTCACCGACTTTGTCCTATTGATTCAAGAACTGTGGCAATATTTTCCAAATTAATTATAAACTGACTTTTAGAGTTTGAAAATAGAGTCTTTAAAATATTAAAAACCAAAAACCATTTTGAGGTTACAACTTCACGCAGCCTCTGGTCTGTCCGATTGATTCGATAAACGTGTTAATATTTGAAAATAAACTACAACTTATTGTATAATAGATTTTATAATTTTCAAATCAATACTTTTTTTTATAAGTTCTGCAAGTTTTTTCCATCCTCCTGACTTTGTTTGATTAATTAAAAAATATGTCAATATGTATTTCGTAAATTAATAGTAATTGATAGCAATTTGGTTTATAGAATTTGTAAAATATATAAATATTTTTTTTGGAAAATTTTATAATTTTTTTTTATATCGAAATGGTTTTTAGCTTATAATTTGAGTGGAGAGGTGATTTAAAATGACAACGAAATATAGCGTATGCCTACTAAATTACCTACAAAATCTTTTTATAATATACCGAAGTCTATGACAAAAATATTCCTACCTTCGGGAACAGGTTCGGTGCATGTGACGATCGCTATCCTGGTATAATATGGCAATCGCCTGTTAATCCATATATGAAATAATAACTTTATAACTTAACCTTGGACACATGGTCATTATATGATTGGGCTGTGATTATAGTTTAAGTTTAAAGCAAACGATTTCTGAACGCCCGGCGGCATGCGCTCATCGCATTTTACGCCAATATGTTTTAAATATGCCGCTGATTACAGCACCTCATCATCGTGTACTGCTGTGCACCCCCCCCCCCCAACCACCCACACACACACATATAGCTAAGTTCGATAAAATTTTATCTTTAACATGTTAATGGACAGTAAATATTGTAGCGTTCATGGTTTAAAGTTTTACGTTCTGAATATTCGAATTATTCTGTTATAGCAAGTGGAACTGATCCAAAAAGGGGTATTTAGTTCGCGAATTATTAGTAGTCAAGTCCATCAACATGTTAAGTTTGGTAGCATAAGTATAACTTAGCATAAGCATAACCTTCACTCTACATTTTTTTTTTTTTCGATTTAAATACATATATTTACACGAAATCATCAATATTTGTCATAAGTCTTAACATCTTGATTTACAATTTTATATATATTTTTTTTAATTCTTAAAAATTTAATTTTATTTTCGTGACTTTAATGTATTAACTTATTTATATTCGTTTGTTTTTGTTTGATTTAAGGACTTTCAATTACCTGTAATAATAATTTATACTTAACTATCCAATATTGTATTTTTTATTCAACTTTCGTACTTTTTTAAAATTTATGAATTTATCTCTTTTTTTAGTATTTTAGTAGAGATGCAATTATTTGTCAGTGAACCGTTTTTTTGCCTGCTCATTTTTCGTTCTCATTACATGTTTAGTGTGAGTATTTTCCATAACAGTTGTTCAATTCAATTTCAAATTGTGTGGATCACGGTTTTGATAATATTTATATTTGTAACTTTGGAAATCATCCCAAACCTTATACAACTGCATCTATATTTCGTTATAAAGGCTCATCTGATATAAAAAAAAAAACCTAGTTAAGGGTTTAACGTAAAATTTTGGGCAGAGTGAAAAATATTACAGTAGAAAACTTGATTCAAACTTGATTTATCAAAATTGATTAATATATAGACCTTTTATAAATTTTAATTGTAAATAATAATAATAAAAAAAAAATTATATTATACGCGATTTATTTTACCGAGATGGGCGCCAAGTGGTCTACGCCGACAATCGTAACACGAAGTTTAAAGAAAAAAACTCACAAACTAAGTGTACAATGTTATAGGTATTTATTTATTTTATTTTTTACAATCGTACACATATATAATGGATAATGGTCACTCACCGCGTACGTGGTTTACCACAATATAAAACAAAAATACATAAAAAAAATACCAATCTTCAGAGCACACTGTGACGTATAAGATAACAATAAAAGAAAAATATAATATCTAATGAGGACGTGTGCATCCGACGTGTTAACGAGGTGAATATTATACCTGTGATCTTAAATTGCAAAAAAAAAAATCTTATTTATCTGTTTTTGAAGCGAAACGTGTTTAAAAAAAAAATAATCACTATGATAATAATAATATTATATTGTGATTTTTATACCTTATGTAATATAGATAATCACTTGGAGTGAATGAAACGCATATATTCTATAAGGAAGATTGGTACTTTTGACCATATATAAACATTTATTATTTCAAAAAGTATTAACATTTTTCAAAAATTTTTTTTTTACATATTTTGAAGTTAATATATAACAATATTTTTATCATTATCATTTTTTAAGGTTATTACTTTTGTGAACAACAGCATACTATATTTTTAACTTTGTATTCCTAAGCAGAATATTTTTCTAAAAATATTGACACGTTATGTATCACGCGGTGTTTACACGTATCATAATTGTTCATATTTTTCAAAAGAGTAATAAACTGAATAATTTTAACTTAACTTTTTATATATGAATATATGATCGATTTTGATAGATAAAGTTAGTATCAGGTGGTTTATGACTACCCAATAGGGAAAAATTTGTATTTTGTAAAAATTTCAAATTATCGGGTTAGATAATGGAGTTCTTCATAATAAGTCATAAGTGCTATTGTCACAATTCCCTTGGTAAGTAAAACAAGTTATTTTTTTTCCAAAATTGAATTGTTCTACTTACCATCATCATACACTGTACATTGTATGATGTTATTTTAAATGATTAATTAATTAAATATGATTGAAACTAAAACATTATTTATTTTTATAGCATAATAATATAATGCAAGTAATAAAAAAATATTATAGTTAAATACATATTTGAGACTAACAAATTGGTTTCATAACTCGATTTTTCCAAAGTTTTTCCAGCTTACGTATCTTATTTATTTACTATAACCCATGAACTGTTTTCCGGCAACTTTTTTTTTAATTTCGATTTTTTTTTTTTTGATATATTTTTTTAAGGTTTAATTTTATTATTAATTAAATATTTCATTTATAACTATTTCCTTATCTGATCATCAATATCATTAATTTCACTGTTTTCGAAAAATGTATAATTAAGTAGATACAACAAGTGAATCATCTTATTTTTTTTTACTTGTATCATTATTTATGTTAATTTATATTTGAAATGTGAAATGTGAGTTTATATTTCAAACATTGCAATATTAGCCATGTTTTCCTCTAAAAGTATTAAATATGGGATGTGATTTTATTATCACATTACGTATAGTCTTTAAACGGTCATAATATTCTTCTAAATTTTAAGATGGTTCTAAATATTATATAAAATCAGTGGTCATAATGTATTGTCTTGCATGTTGAGTATTGACGAGTTCAATGTGCTTTATGATGTATTTTTTGTCACCTCTAATATTGACCGTATTGACCTGTTTGACATTTTATGTATATTTTAAGTAATTTTATATATTATTATTATATACATTATACCTAAAACTAATAAACTAATAAATATTGTTTTTTTATAATATTACACGATTTTGTTTAAAATGTATATAAATTACCCATAAACCACAAAACAACAATGCCTACAACATTATAATTAGTACATAAGTTTTTTAATAACACCAACATTAGTATTATGTGCTCAATAACTCGTATAAAAAAACAATTTTTTTAAAAAAAAGAGTTATTAAAACATTTAAGCACTCTAATAGTTGTTAAATTAATTTGATTGGTCGTATTGAATACTTTTAGCTACATTAAAATAACTTTTGATGTTTGAGTGACAGCTTTAAAAATTTGCTAAGTACATAGACAAGTATGAGATAAACTATTATTAACTAAAGAGAGATCAACTTCGTGTAGTTGATGTTTAATACGAGATACGTTTTGTTAAATTTTAATGATTTCTAGAGAGAAAACATAATTATCAATTTTGACAGCAAAGAGATTCTAAACATTCAAAATATTATTTATTTTTAATATACATGGAGATAGGTACATATTTTTACTATTGTTAACGTAGACGTAACGAATTTTATAAAAATCAACTATTGAACAAGTAGTTAGTAAATTAGTTATAACTTATAAATAGGTTTTTAAAATATAAATGAACGAAACAGTGATTTGTCACAGGAATACAACCCAAAATTATTCCGATCATCAAAACTTTAAATACTTATAAGTTATAACTTAATAACTAGCGGTTTAGAGAAATATTCAGTTTCGAATACCAAAGAAGAAATTCAAGTTGGCATTAAAAAAAATAATAGCCATGTATAATTCAATAGTTTTTCAAAAAAATTGTTGTTTTTCTTTAAAACTTCAAATTTATTAGATATGTAAAAAAATTAATTTCTAAACACGTTATTATTTTTTGAACTAATGAGTGATTAGATACCAGTTTTAACTAGCAAATTGGAAAAATAGACGTTCTCATGACAGTAACATTATATATACAAAACATGACAATATTAGTTGTACTTAATTCAAAACTACGGTAACTTTTATTGTTATAATTATTGTTGTTGTTTATTTGTTTGCAATTTTGAAACGAACTTAATTAAGTTCAACGTTTAATTTTAATGAACGCGTGTCCAATGTAGTCGTACAGTGGCGAATGATGAATATTTTGTCATTTCTGGAGTTGTAGTCGAGAGGAAATATTAATTAATTATTATTCGCGCCAGTTACGTAACAATAGTAATTGCAGCAGATTCCAGCTCAACACCTACACGTAAACATGTTATGTCATATCGCATTCACGTTACGACTTTTAGTGAGCGAATACAATAATACATTTATATATATATATATATCTAATGAATCGATTTCAAACTACGAACGCTTCAATTAATAAAGTTACGTAAGCACAATAACTATGCAGCATATACGCATGTATATAATAGTTAGGTACGTAAAATTAACGAAATCAGAAACAAATAACTGAGGCGTGTTGTATATGTCTACACATTTCAAAGAAATTGATACTGCGAGTTGAGATTGAAGATAGAACGTTCTAGATTTACTAGGTTTGCTACATTAAAATACCTTATGCGCGATGTTCGTGTTTCATTTCAATATGAAAAATTCTCTGAAATCGCTGTTAGAAATATGATAGGTAATTGTTGTATTTGTATAATTTTTGCTATTTAGTTCCACAAATAAAAATGAATTTATTTTAAAAACTATGCAACTCTTTAAATATAAGGAGCGCTAAAGTAAGTAAGTATGCATTTAAGGTATAAAATAAGATAATTTAAAAGTTAAAATAAAAAGCTTTAAGTCTTAGACAGAATTTATTAATAATTTTTAATGATGATAATAGCTATTATTAATAAAAATTTTATAGACCTTTTTTTAAATTCAAACAAATATATACCTGCTCACCATTTTTTTTTCTAATATTACACTATTATAGTGATTATGTTTTATAATATTATTACAGATGTACTACAATAAAATCATGTTGGTGTAAACATTTTGAAATTCCTAATTATTTCTTTAACTTGAAACGTATTGAACAGTAATGAATATCATTCCACTAAATTGCTTAAAAGTTTTTTTAGAACCGGAAAATACACTTTTTAATATTATAAAACAATAACAAACAATAATAACATAATTATTAGTTATACCTATAATCTACATGGCTTATAAAAATACGCGAAATATGATTTCCAAATGTTTCTTATGAGTTTAAGACAACTCCTAAATAATATATGTTTCTAATGTATTGTATCATTATTATCGTTTGGCCATCGTTGTGCCATCAATATTATGTTTTGGTGATAATGAATTATAGAATTGTGTATTATGACTTGACGGCTAAGAGACCAAAAGTTGTATGTCACAAACACTAAATTTTACAAAAGATTAGTTTTAATATTTTCAATTATTTTAAACCAAATTATTTATGTTGTCTTTGTTTTTTGTTTTCGTTGTTACGAATGATTATTTTATGGAATATTCAATAGATTACATAAATGACTGCTTTTAGATCTTAAACATTTTTTTCGACATAATTATAATGCCTCTTTTATGTTTAAATGAGATTTGTTAAAAATGGCAGGTATAATATATTATTTTGACAGTAGACAGACAATATTTTGATGAACGTATAAAATTTTAAACGAAAGTAATAAGTCTGGACTTGTTGTATTTGTCAGCTTAATGTTTATATCACGTTAAAATATTTATTATAAGTTTCGTTAATTTATAGGACTTGTTATAATTTATTGTACACAAAAAAAACATATATTGTGATAAAAACACAACAGTTAAAATATCAAAAAAACATATTTTTATTATGATATTGACTTATAATTTTTTGTCGAATGAAGAATATAACCCAAATTGACCAAATTGACTTATAAAATAATTTTGAGAAAAATTCAACATACAACTTTTAGCCTCTTAGCCATCGAATTACTTTTGATTCGAAATATCTACGGAATCAGAACGTAATTTTGTAGTTACTTGTATACCTACCCTGCAGCACAGACAAAACGACTTAAACACGGTTCAAGTGCAATATTGTTATAAGTTTCTGACTTAAACTATTAATTTTCGTCTCTTTCACATTATAATTGATTGCCGATTGAACATTATGACTTATTAAGCGGAGACAAAGATTAGCATAAGGAGATGACTTCGGAGCGATACTATTTTTTTTCCTTTTCTAAAGCCGTCTTGCGGCCGAGCGGTTATTCAATGTATACGATGAATAAAACTCAAATTATTATCGAACCTATTTTTTGTGGATTAATTATTTTTTTTCATTAAAAATAAATACAATTTATTATTTAACTCTTTCGTTGGAAATTAAAATACAAGAAATGAAGTTATATTAAATTGCATTAAATGTATAAACAACTCAAATCATTCAATTTTATTAAACTTAAATTCCTCTAAAAATTCCTAAATACATCATGCTTAAATAATTTTCATTAACTGATCCAGAAATGTAAAAAATGTATTTAATTATGATTTTTCGTTGAAACATTTCGTTTACTGTTAATTAAAATAATAACAAAACATTCTTAAAATCTAAAAAATTTTTTTTACTTCTTTGTAGTACTTATAAGGATTTTGTTCAATCTAAAAATAGGTACACATTTTTTGTATAGGTGTTTTATAAATATTTTACTACTATACAATTTTATACATATAATATAAGAACATAAATTTTATTAAAATAAATTATAATTGCAAATTCGTTTTGATTTTTAATCACAAATTTCATATTATTTTTTTGATATGTCATTAAGCACAAAAATTGATTTGATATTTACATGGTTTTGAATACTCTTAAATTTAATTTTTAACTTTTCCATACCTAATCTGATAGGTACATCATATTTATATATATATATATATAATTATTGTTATTATCCGGTTACACGGAGAGCATGGTAAAAGTGTACAAAATCATCGTCGAAACGTACAATATGTTATTATTTACACGGTTTATAGATTATTAAAAAAATTTTTTAATCTCTTCTCTACTCAGATTTTAGATGTTCTGGTGTAGGTATTATAAATTAGTCGGTCATGTGAGCGTGGTAAAAGTATAAAAGATCATCGAAACTCGTCTGACTATCTGTGACGTACATGCAAACAATTCTCGGAAATCATTATGAAATAATGATAAATAAAATATATTTTAGCATATTATAACTTCGTTAGCGCAGTCATTTTTGAAATGTACAACTGACGATACAAATATAATAAACCTAATCTACTAGCTAAATCGTTAATGGAGAAAATTTATATTTATAGTATCCTATCAATCAATATGATTATTACAGAATGTTATCACAAATTTCAAAATTTCATTAAATTGTAGGTTGACCTTACACGTCATGTTTTTTTTTTAAAATATTACTATGTTAATACCAAATGGGAAAGTAGAAAACAATTTTGATTGTTTAATCGTTATTATTTTAGTACTGATAAATGTATTTTTTTTAAATATATTCACATACATGTATTTACATTTTTTATGGGTTTAAGCAATATAACTTCATGTCGACGACTGTGCTTAGAAATATTTTGTATATATTTACAATAAATTAAGCTTTTATCCTTATTTATAAATATCCTTGTGACAAATCAATGAATTTTTAATCGAACATTGCTCATGATAGTAAATTTAAATAAATAAATAAAAATTTATTTTGAATCACCTAAAAATACAACTTTTTTTTAAATTTCCAAATATAGTTTTTCTAAAAGCGTTATTTAAATATGTACTTAAACTAAAAATAAATTCCATGATGTATAAAAAATTATTATATTGAAAATACATTCAATTAAAGTATATAATTTTAATTAGTATCAAAATAAATACACACATTTGCACATTGTAAAGATTGTGAAATTGAAATCTTATAAAAATATTTTTAGTTGTTGCAAACATATTATTGAGTAGTCTTTCAATACAACGCTGAAGGTCATATTAAGGTAACTTATAACACAATTTTAAAAAGGAATGTAACTATATTTAATAATTATTGGTTTTTAAAAGTCTATTAGATATATAGCAAAAACGTTTCCACGAATTGTATATGATTATAAATCGCATCTGCAATAATAAAAAAAGTTTAATCAAAATCGCGACAACAGAAATATGTTCATATTCAACGAGTGGTTTAATAATATTATGTTAATGGTATGAAAATTACAGTATGTATATAATATTATATTATTGACAAGTGACAATGATATTTTACAAATATATTAATATTTAACGACCAAAAAAATTAGCATATTGACCTATCTTTATTATTATTATATTCTGAAAGAAAATTGATATTAAAATTTTCTAATTAATTTTAAACTTTCAACGACTTAAATTGTTCAAATTATAAGATTATATTATAATAATATAATAACTATTAAATATTATTATATTCGTACAACGATAAAACGAATAAAATATGTGTCTTACCGCGCTCGTAGCGTACCCCATGACCGACTGGTGACTGGCGCGCCGAGTGATGTTCACGAAACAATAACAACAGAATCAACTTTAATGTAAACTTTAACAACGCGTCGTCCTAGTAAATAATTAGACTGCTTTGGATATTTGTGGACGACGACGGTGGCTGTGAAGGCAATACAAGTCCAGCCGTCTGCATGACGTGGAAACAACACTACGGTCGAACGATGATGATGATAATAATAATATTGTTGTAGATGTAAGGAACACGACGTCGAAGACGAACGGTTGGGAAACGAATAAATAAATCGCGGACAGTGACGGAGATATACTCGACCAAATAATAATAATAACGATGACGACGACGGCGACGAGCGTTTAAGTACAACAGTGGAGAAGACAGACGAGTAAAATATAATCGAACGCTGTTCGCTGCGGCGGGGGAAAAAATAATAGACGCGGTGGCGGCGGTGGTGGCAGCGGCTGCGGTGGCGGCGTCGGAACTGTCAAACAAAGCAGTCCGTTCGCCGCCAGAACGATTGGTAGGTAGGTAGGTAAGTGTTTGACTATTTTATTGTAGAACGGGGTCGAGTAGGCGAAACGGGCCAATCTGCAAACGCAAACGGTGGTTCGGTGGCCAGATCGAGACGAACAGTTATTGTAATCACACGTAATAATATTTAGTAATCGCATCGCCGAAAATCTGTAAAGTGTAATGTCACCGATTGCATATCATTTTAACAAACCAGCGGTTAAACGACGATAATTGTGAATTAGAATCGAAAAGAATAAGTCGCGATTTCTGCAGACTTTGAGCGGCCAACTATATTACAATATTATATAATTATACCTGCGACGATGTGTGCTTTTTCAAATGTTATCAATATAATATTTTACATATTTGGGGAAGAGGCTGTAAAAAAGCTAAAAAAAGAGTTATTGATTACAATCGATCGCACAGTAAATGTACGTGTAATATAGGCACTATAGTGATTCGTCTGAAAGCATACTTACTCTTAATTTTTTCCTTTAACAACGAATTCATTTAAATTCTGACAGTGAGAAACTTTTAAGTAACGCTATAGGACGCTGTTAAAATTATTTAGATTTTTTTACATCATTTGGGGTGTCCTATAACGATACAAAATTTTTATTTTTAAAAAAGAATCGCCCTATGAATTGATAATCAGATGACTTTTTGAAAATGTTGATGTATCCAAATCAAATTTTGAATTATTAGTTTTGAAATTATTTAAATTTATAAACTACGCAGATAATAGATCCGAAAAATATTATAGAGGCTATGATGATTTGAAAACTTGAGCGGGTAGTTAATATTAATTTATCAACATTTTATAATTTGTTATAATGTCTAAGTATAATAGAGACTACTTCTAATATTACATCTGTTTAAATTCCTTTAAACTATTTTAAAGACTATTATCCTTAATATATAATGTTACGTGTATATTAATAATTCAGAAACTACTCGTTAGAATTTTAATTTAGATAAATCAACATTTAAAAAAAAAAAATCATCTGCTTAATAATATAATATACTGTAAAAATATTATGAAAGAAAAATAATAAGTTTATATCACCACAGAACACTTTTTAAATGGTAATACGTGGTCTTGAGTATACTTGAAAAATTCAAAAATCAGAATTTTAATAAATTTGTTATGAAAAAAAAAAAATTGCGATGAGAATACTTGGTGAATCACCCTGGACATAGGCACTAGGAGGTTATTTATTTGTAATTATTAATTAACAGTTAGTTATATTGTGTTATTTTTATGTTCGCAAAGCGTTGTTTTTTTTTGTTAAATCAGATTTATTATTATCTAAATTATCTATAAGTGAGCAATTTATATATTTTTCACCTCTTTAACGGTGTGGGAATTCTACCTATTACATCACAAACATTTTTAATAATACGACATAATGTTAGATATATTTTTACACCGAATATAAGTGTAGCAAAAAATTTTGGTTTTTTTTCATTCAAATATCGTTAAAATGTTAAAAATAAATAAAAACATTATATAACAATATTATGTGATGTGATGTGTGTGTGTGTGTGTGTGTGTGTGTGTGCGTAAGTCAATAAAGTGCTCATGTAAAAAATCAAATATTACTAGCGTATATACAAGTATAAGACGAACTTTTAGGACTATTATACTGCTGTCGAAAAATAAAAACACTCAAATCCAACAATGGATCATCGATCTTAGGTTGTCCACTTATCCGCCTTCGATAATAAATAATATTTTATAATATTACTAGACCACCTGCAGGTGGTACATCAATCATAGTTCAGGCACGTAGGTATGGGGTTTCATTGGTGAAGATATTTTAAAAATCACATCTCAAATTAATTAAACATCTGCAATTAATTAATACGCGTAAAATCAATTCATAGAAATATATATTTATGTATTTTGTGATTACATAAGCTACATGTTAATATTGTCGAACTAATAATTTTCTACTGATTTTAAACAATATCTAATAGACGATAATAATATTGTGCTAAGACATATCTAAAATGTCAAATTATTCGCAATGACCCATCATCATAAAGAGGTGTTCCTGTTTCACAATATGTCAAATGTTGTACGTGACGATAATACCTGCGGAGATGTGTGCGGAGTGGATATTGTTTTTGTTTTTTGCCGAGAAACAATGTACGGGTAATAGGTATAATTACACAGCATTATATACCTACCAATTATATACGTCATGTGGTATTACGGTAGCATTAATATTATGTCTTATATAGATTTAAGACCTATTATATTATACCGCGGTAATCGATGATTGGCTCGATCCCGCGACTACCGAGGTCGGCACTCCGATTCAATATCAATTATTATACGTTGCAAGAGTGGAAACCTGGACACTATAAACGCACAATATATTATACATGCAATAATATTAAAAGTAATAATAATATTTGTTAATAGTATTTTTTTTTTTTTGTTATATATAATTAATCGACTTGCCCCACTCCGTTTCGTTTTGCTGTTCTCCGGTCGGAGCGCGAACGTAAATACGGTTATAAAATAGATATAATGTATTAATATTAAAAATATAATGTATTACTATTAGGTACCTATGTACAATATTTTGATCCTGCGCGAACACACGATAGTACACGACCTAGGAACAATAATATGCAATTATAGCTCTCGTTAAGTGACGGCTATAAGCCGAGAAAATCTACGAAAAAATCGGCGCCTCGAGTTGAAAAAAAATTCGTCCGACAGCAGCGTTTTGTATTTTGACAGTACCTATATACAACAATAATAATTTAATAATAACTGTTATGAATACGAATAACGAGCAGCGACAACAAACACCGCTGGACCAGCTTGTGTCGATTTGACCTTATTACGCTGTGCACCGTACAGGTATATTATAATATATAGTAATAGCCTATGCCTTGTATTTTATATGGTACACGATATTTATACTGTCGTCGTCCATTATCTGCGCACTATACCCGTACTTATACTGCCCAGCTTAGCACAGCCGGTATTCTTCGTTTCGCGTCACTCTCCCTCCGATTAACGATAGTTTTCGAAAGCGGGGTGGGGAACAGTTGTGTTCACTCGGTCGGCCAAATCACGCAGTGCGTCCTCCGGGGCATTCCGGGTCGAGATAATTATTAATATAATTTGTTTACGCACACACACACACACACACACATTATATGTATTATTGTAGAACCAGATGTATTATATACTATACAGAGTGATTCACCGAGCAACCTCTGTTTTACCCTCCACTAATGAATGCATACAAATTTCAGAGTTTTTGAAATTATAAGTTTACTCGATGACCGCATGTTTTAACCGCAGAGGTTTTTTTTCGTAAAATTTTAGAAGTGTCTTACATGATGAGGCGATACAACCTCCCTTTTTATTGTAAATTGTTAAATACCTGTATGCTGTATATCAATAAATCGAAATTTGAATAAATAGTTTCTGGGTTGTTAAACTTTAAGTAGGTACTAAGGTTAAAATTTGTAGTCCATATTAATAATAGATTTATAAAATATGAAGTTTATGATGTTTTTAAAATGAAAGTAACTAATATTAAATTTATTACAAGTTTTACGAAAAATTGTTCGAGCATAATTATGTACTAGTATAAATATTGCATATTATATTATATAATTTATGTTAATTATTATTAGGGATTGTTATATTTTGTATAATATAAGATGTTTAATAACTCAGAAACTATTCCTTTAAATATCGAATTAGATGCGTCAACATTTTCGAAAAAAATCATCTCATTAACGAAACATTAGGTGATTCTCGTTTGAATAAAAAAGTTTGTGTCACCACACTCTTTAAACCTTGTACACAGATACTAAGTATTTCAAAATATGATCCTCAAGTAAACTTAAAAGTTCCGAAAATATAAATGTAAATAAATGTTTTATACAAGGATAAAAGGGGAGGGGTGACATTCTCGGTGAATCACCCTGTACACTTAATATAATATAATATAAAAATCGAGAGATGAAAAAAATTCGAGACAAATCGAAAACGAGCTGTACGCAGGAATTTGATTTCGAATCGATTAAGCTATATACTTACGTATAACATTTACCTACCATGGTGAAGTGTTCGCGAGGGGGGGGCAGAGAGAGAGAGAGTAAGAGAGACAGAGTGATAGAAAGAAAGAGAGAGATGGAATTGGAGCTACTACCGAACATACATATTAATATATTATACACCTATGCATTAGACGTGTGTACAGTATGTATTAGATTTAAGACAGGCGGGCAGATAAGTAGGTGCCTGTTGAGTTCTCAGAACAATGAACACACAAGAAAATTCAAAAGATTATAAACGATTATAATACGAATACTTTTACCAACGAAGTAGCGAATTATCACGCCTTTCTCGTGCATGGCGCTCACGAACGCAATAGAACATTTGTTGTTGTCATAACGTTATCATTATCGTTATTATTATCAGGCATCTATGCAAAACTATTCGATTCTTCATCGTCCGGAAGGCAAATGTACAGCCGAACACACCGATTAATAGAGTGTAGTCGACACGAAAACGTCGTAAAGCTTTTGCGGAAACCCAAAGTCCACGGATACCCGTCGTCGTCAAGTCGTTATCAATTCCGACTTTAGATGCGATTTTATATGCAATTATGATATTATACATATTAATATTGTGAACGTTGTAAAACGAATTGTCGTAAACTCATAGGCCTACATAAGGGTGGAAAAATCAAGGGGGGTTAAACCCCCAAAAATCTCTCATAGCCCCATTAAATATTTTTTTATGTATTAACTAATAAATGCTTTTTATTTTTGATAGAATACCTACATATTATAACCAATGACATTTTTTTTTTTTATTTTAAGTACGCCACACTTGTTGTTTTTACAAACGTTCAATTATATACCTAGTAAATTACAGTAAATATTTAGAACCAATTTTGTGTATTATTAACTTTAATAATAATATTAATTGATTGAGTATCGAATTTAAATGTACTTATAAAAACATTATTTTTGAAATTCCGTAGTCTTTTATTAATTTGTTTAACATTTAAAAAGAAATATGACCATTTAAAAATTGTAATGTTTCTTTTAATTAAAACGTCAATATAAAACCATGTCTGTGGAAGATGTCTTCATTCTGTATAAATTATCATTATTGATTTACATAAAAAAAACCCAACATCCTACTAAAATATAATATAATAAGTGCATGTAGGTAGGTATTCAATATATATATATATATATATATATATTACGTTAGTAACAAAGTAACATCAATAGTATACGTAATAATGTGTTCCAATGTTTATCCCCATTTATAACATTATAGGAATAATGAAAAAAACTAGAAACTGAGTGCAAAAAGGCCGTTCACAGTATGCAGGGTCGAAAAAATTGTAACATTGGTGGTTGAACACGCACTCGCACATCGTACTCCAAAATGAGTGAGATGTACTCGCACTAAGGAGCAATGTTAGGAATAGATATAACTAAAAATTAGTCAAGAAGAAAATAAAAATGACTGTACTACATTTTATCTAAATAAAGATAATAAGATAGTTTAGTACAATTCATGTTATTGGTTTTTGGTTTTGTGATGTAAACGAGTATTCCGAGATTCTTCACAATTCCCCCATAAGCTGATATAAAATTTCACAAAAAATATTATCAAAAATTTGAAATCTTTTTTCCGGTTAAATGCTGTCGTGACTTGTTGCTATCTCTATGCTCGTATAATATTTGTTTTTGATTTTTTGATGTGAAGACATTACGAGAGTGTTTCAAATCAAGACTTACGAATTCATTGAAATGATATACTAAATATTTGCAAAAATAAATTTTCAATACGAAAATTTCTAAAAGATCGATTTTTGCATTACTTTATGTTAGTTTGATTTCGAGGGTAAAGAAAAGTCGTGGAATCTCCAAATTTTGCATGTGGATTCTCTCATAAGCTATCATAGAAATTCATAAAAAAAATTATCAAAAATTTAAAATTTTTTTACGGTTGATTGCAGCCGCAACTTGTTACAGCCACTATTAGTAGTGAAGTTTTAATAGTAACCATCATTTTTAATACCGAAAAATGGGGTAACTTTGATCATTTTTCTATGGTCTTTAGGTTTGTTTTTTAATTAATAGCATTTAAAGAAATACAACATTAGTATTCTTAATTAGATTATCTCAAATATATTATTGTCTTAATTAATAAAAGTACATTTTTTTTTATAATCGTATTAAGTATATAATTTTATATATTTAAAATAGCTATTAATGTTAGACCTTATGTGGGGTAACTTTGATACCCTCTTTTTTTCACACTGATTCAAATGATGTAGTAGTAAAACTATCAATGTTACCGAAAAAATAATTTCTAACTTTTACTTTTGGAATTTTTTTTAACTTTTTCATAGTGGAGTAACATTGATATAACTTTAATAGACATCAATACCTAAATATAAGTAACAAAAAGTAATTAAGTAATTTAACATTTTTTATAACTTCATAAGAAAAAAAAATAATCAATACATTTTTGAACCTTATATTTATTTTATTTTTAATTTTATTAGAATATTAATAATAATAATTGTATGTATCAATTATGTAATGTGCTGTATATTTTACTAGTAAGTAGAATTGAGATTTCACTGTAAGCTAATTTTTCCAATGCTTAATCCATCTTGTTATCGTCATAATTTCTACAAAGTCCCGTTGCTAGGTTTCCTTCTTAGAGTGCGAACTACAAATAAAAAATTTAAAAAAAGTATGTATCGAAGATACTCCACGCTAATATATGACACATATTTATTAGATTTAAAATATAACTTATTTTTCAACAAAAAATTTCAATGTCCATAATATTATCAAACTATTGATATATCTAAATTATTAATTCTTAAAAATATTCTTACTTCACACAAAACTTGATTTTCGAAACATTAAAATTCGTTTTAGTAAGCATATGCAATAACAACAGATGCATAATCAATGATGAGAACAATTTAATAATAATCCATTAATGCTAAAAACTGTGTGTACCAATCGACAAAAAATTAAAAACGACAATTATTACTATCAATCGCTTACTATCAATGCCAAGGTAAAGAATATAATTATTTAATATTATGAGCTATGTAATATTTTTGCTTATACTTGAACAATAAATCGTTTTCTAAACTATCGATATTATCATTTCACTCCGTCGAATCGTAGTTATTATATTTTTTATCACAAACATTATTCGTGAGCTCTAATAGGTACATCATCAGTAAAGAATGTATTCTCAGTAATATTTCAAATTGCACAAATTCTCTATCAAGCATTAAGAAATCGTATCATACACCATTAAAGCTATCACAGTGTCATAATAGCTTATGTGGGTATATTCTGTTTGGTTTTTGTTAACTCATTATGGTATTGAAACTTGTAGCCGACTTTTAAAATATGTAAACATAAAAATATAATAATAATATAAATTATGAGTTTTCGTATTTGAGTGTTTTAAAATTACTTTAATATGTGTTAATCTAATTTTTTTCATCGTAAAATAAACACATCAGCTTTATAATAATATATATTAACACTTAACAAACGTATAATCTATAATAATTGTAATTTAAATATATTAAAATTATTTATATTATACAAAAAAAAAAATTGTTTTTAATAATCAATTACTAAGAATGTGCTAAATAATAAAGCTCAGTAGTTATATTAATGAATTATGAAATAAATAGTTACTGGCTAACACAAAAAAAATTAACTTATGCTTTAATACTTTTACACAAATATAGTTTTATAAATGAGTAAGACATAGTCATTCATTCAAAATTTAATAGAAATGTTTTTTTCTCTATGATTACTATTTTTTCAATAATATAAAACTAAACGCAAAACAAATAATTTACAATCTTTTTTAAATTTGTACTTTAATACATAATATGTTTTATTCTTAGCTGAATCCTTACATCCGTATTTTATTATAATTTAATTATCCTTTAATAAACTTTTTTATAAAACATGATGTCAAAAAATAAAGATTATTATTTAAAAATATAATAATTGAACACAAGTATAAACAATGACATGCAAGTAGTTGGTCTACTTTATTTCTTTACCAATACGAATAAATAAACGAAACAAGATAAGTATAGCCTCACCAAGCTTAATAAATGAAAAAAAATTAATAAAATAAAACATAAATGATTTTTAGGATGAGAACATTTAATTTTATCGTATTGTTTGATTAAAAGGTTACATTTGTAATTAACATATATCTATTATTATTTTTTTTTACGGTAGGTATTGTATAAAGTAAGTATTCAGTATATTATACCAGAACTCAGAAGAAAATTATATAGGAGTGTATCTTAATATTTTATTTTGCATATTATTTCGTCATAACAACATAACATAAAATAATCATATTTGAGTACCGACTTAGGAACATTTTGAACATAATATTTTGAAATCGTCCTATATCAAAATGGTTTACTATATTGTCGTGTCATATCTTTTTTTGTAATTTCTTGTTTGTGTAAGGCGGTCGCAATATTATACTCTCTCACGTATAACATATAGTAGCAATAATACACGAATAATATTCTATATTTTATACATTCGCTATACTGTTTTCTATTCCACTTTCAAAACCGAATAAAAAAATACACTCAAGAATTATATATATATATAGACAAGTTTTAATTTATTTTCTAAATAAATTATTTTGTATCTATACAATGAATAATTATGGAATACTGATGAAAAACTGCATTAAAAATCGTATTACTTTGTTCGTTTTCCCGCCAAAGACGTAGGTACCTATATAATAAATATAATAAAAGTTGTAGCTGGTGACGACGGAGGCGGGTCTCTCTCCTCGTAATAAATTGGTATTAACGGTTAGGTTAGTTCAATTAAACCGTTCAATTAAAAAATAGTGTGTAAAGACTTTAACCATTCATTCCTGATAATAGTGATACTTACATTTGAACTTTACAGCACTATCATAATACCGTGTATTGTATATGCACAGTAATTCATTGTTTGTGCGTCCGCCACAGCCATCACTTCAATGATTCATTTATCGCCGGCACACACGACTATACCCGTCGCCGTTTTCGGTTTCCCTGTCGGAGATGTAGGTACCTATAGTTGTAGCCGGTGACGACGGTGGGTCTCTCTTAGGCAAGGTATCGACCCACCGAGTTTTTGAATTTCCAACGTTTGATTACGGCTACAACTATGGTACAATTCAATAATCCGACCCAATTACATTTTCTACTAATGTCTGTATTAATTTCTTATTACCATATAAATAAAATTATGACCAAACACTCATGACCGGTCCATATTTTGAGCAGCCCATTGAGATTTTCTCTCGATTAGAGGTTTTCAAAATCCATCTCAATAATAGAGGTAGAAATAGATTTAGGCATTTTGCCACTTTATAATCTACCCCTCACACAGCTGCAATTTTCAAAGTTCGTTCTGCGATAGCCATCATAAACGTGCACATTGCCGTCCCACAATTTTCACTCTCGTTGATCATATGCCAGTCTTATTCGATATCAGTTATCGGCGGCCGTATTTATGGCCTCCTTTAAAATATGATTGTTTATCGAGATACATCCCTTGCCTGTTTAACCCATGACGCGGAAGACAGGCAAATTCGCTTTTCTGTCTATATTCATCGAATGGCTTACTATTGTTTCGATTGTATAACTCTGTCAACCGTTGTGGTTTATAGTTGGTCAGCGTTCCGATTAGTAGTCATACAATATTTATCGTCGGGCAAACCCAAAATATTATATAATAATTGATATGGTTTGGTTTATTATTATGCGAGGTGGTTACATCAATATTATCCCATACTAGGTGCATATTATTATAGACGACCATGGATATAAAAACATATTTACACTATTTTCGGTTAAAAAAAATGTTCAAAATTATATGTCAAAATTAAATTTTTCATTTTTCAAAAATACTAAACACTGTATATTTTGTTTTGCTTAGTGACTCTCGTTTATTAAAACAAGGATTTTATCCTTAGTGATAGACGAAGCAGTATAATAACAATAGAATATATAACTTTATTTTTGTAAACATCTATACTGCTAAACAACATTTAGATTATTATTATTATATATTCCTACATCACAACCGAATTTGCTTTTGCACCTATATTCACCGAATAGTTTACTATTGTTTTAATTGTGTAACTCTGTTGTGTATACAACTGTCGTGGTTTATAGTTGGTAAGCGTTCTAATGTCGATTGGTTGAATGATATTAATATCAGACAAACCCAAAACATTATAATATAATATACTAATAAAAATTTCATTTTGCATATTATTTCGTCATTACAGCATAAAAAAATCATATTTAAATACCGATTTAGGAACATTTTTAACATAATATTTTGAAATTGTTCAATATCAAAATGATTATAGAGTGTGTAACAGAAAGATATGACACATGAAATAATTTGTGTTCTAATCAATATATTTTCAATTTTTTTTCCATATAATAGACGCTTACACTACATATATAATATAAAAAAATGTTTTTTTTTTAATTTTTGCTCTTCAAAACATCGACAATTGACCTTATCTTATCGCAAATCTTACGCAAAAACTCACGGATACTGTCGGCGTCGATGAGCTCAATGTGCCTTGAATGTCGATCCGACACCGCGAATTCAAATACCTCGTCGTCGTCGTCGTCGGACGTTCTTTCTCCGGTGTAAAACCACGTCACTGCCAAACCGAAAGGACGTCCGTCGCATACGATATCTGCTGCAGCAGTCGGGCGGTCGCACCGTCGTGTCCTCCCCACTCGGCTGGTCAGGTTGGCCTCCATCACCTCAAATTTCCTAGTCGCCTCCAAGTATGCCGCCCTGTTTCTGTCGCCAGTCCTCTTCGGCCGAATGGGCTTCGCAGATGCGGCAGGAAGAGAGGTCCGGCCTTTACCGCCGTGAGAGCATCAATCTTTACTTGCATGGGCGTACCGGGCGTCACGAGCCTCGGTATTTTCTCAATCGACAGTGGTGAAAAGAAGGCGAGTGCAGCAGGGGCAACGGTGATCTTCGGCGGAGGTCTAACGCCAGCTCGACCCGTAGAGCCACAAAGAGCGGCGACTCCTTATACGGCATACGACGAACGCGTTTGACTTTGGCGGGTCCCGCTGTACCGGTGACGGCGTGGGTGGAGCAATGATGTGCGGTTAGTGTCAACTCTTCGGGCCACACTACTTCGATGGCCAGTCGATGCAGGGTCTCTGACACAAGTAGCACTAACTTCACAAATATTATGAAGAATTCGATTGCGAGTTGAGACATTTCCCAAATCATTTCTCCACACTTCATATCGTCCTGAAATTCAAATCGCGAAATTAAAAATCTTTAAATTGTATATTATTATTAAATATTTTACGCACGAGTTAAATAATTATTTGTATTTATCATACACTATATTTTACTAACTAGTTAGCTGGTATTTACGTCTGAACTGGGACCGTTATCTCATATAACGTAGACCGCTCTTCAACGACTCGGACGCTACGATAACCGTTCATGGCGTCGAGAAAAACAATCACAAGAAAACGGAGAAAACAAAAAAGTGCTTATAACGTAACTGTACTGTAAAGTAGAAGTGTTACTCGGTTACCTTTGAGAAAATAAATAAGTGTATTCTCAGATATTAAAAAATTATCAATTAGATTTAGAGTGTTAGCGGTTATTGGCAATGGCCAGCTATTTTTATTATAGACTAGAAGCTTGTTAATTTTTAAAACGTTGATTACGTCGAAGAAAATAATATTATATAATATATAAGCCAATATATAAATATTATATTAAATACATACTAATCATTATATACGAAAAATGATTATAAGCAAAGACGGTTTGTCAGCCTATATAACTAAGTGGTAGGTTTTGATATTATATTATATTACATTTGATCCAGTAAATAATATGGATTATATACTCCTATGGAAGAATTAAATGCATTATGCCACCTCTTTACTGCATTATTTGTTCTTGGTTGTTTCATTAAAACATTTTCATATACATTCCATATATTTAATGAAAAAATTGGACTTCTTCTTTTCCTCTGTACAGGACGTTCAATCCAAGTGTCCTCGAAGTAATTCAAGATGGGCTGGAAAAGAGATTCATTTTCTATATAGTATTCTGACTCTATAAGTTCTTAAAATGCATATACTACATCGTGTACAGGTACAAACGCTAAAGTACATAACTGTTTAATTTGAAAAACAAATGTTGAGTTTTTAGAATATATTTTTTGTAATCCTAATGATTGTATTTTACGCCAAACACACTGACAAAAGTAAAAAAACATCCATTCATTTTTGCATTAGGAAAAAATGTCTTTAAATGCTGAAATAAACGCTTGCTCAAAATCATTTTGTATTAATTTTGGATTAAGATCGAGCTTACGTTTGAACAATTGATTTAATACTTCTATATTTTCTATATATATCTTCTATCTGTATCTATTGTTCTATCAGTCATTAAAACGTAAACTAATTGTAATACTTATTCGTTTTTATGGCAATGTATATTATACAACTATAAAAA
The DNA here is from genome assembly GCA_014851325.1 of Pentalonia nigronervosa. NCBI lineage: Eukaryota > Metazoa > Arthropoda > Insecta > Hemiptera > Aphididae > Pentalonia > Pentalonia nigronervosa. Next base: position 19,794 of record JACXSJ010000885.1, on the reverse strand, counting down.
AATAGATGGAACCGATTTAAAAATTCCATAACCAAACCAATTATCGGATTTTTGAAGCTCAATCAAATTACATTGAGTCGAAAATATTAGAATTCTATTTTCATTATTTTCATTATCATAAGTTAGAAATAATTCATTTTTTTTTTAATAAATTTGAATAAATCAGGAATGATCAAATTGTTTACGTGGCTAGGGTTAATTGGTGGACTTTCTTTTATTACTCGTGTTCTCTGAATTATTCTAGATAGCGGTTTAGTTGTAGGTAATTGTCCTATTACCGGAACAGACACATCTTCAAAATTTTCACTGATAATACTTCTTGTGCTTTTTTGTTCATTTGCAGCTGTTTCTTTCATAGAATTAATCACATTTTTAACTTAGACTTGAGTAATATTTGGTGAATGACAATGGTCCGTTTTTTTATTAACTCCCCTGATTTTTTTTTTTTTTTTTGAAATATGTTATACAAATTATTATTTGTATTTTATTTAGCTATTATTATTAGTAAAGTATTAAAAATGGCATTTTTTTTACATTTTTTCAGTTAATATAAAACTATGACTTGTATAATTCCATCGAAACTATTCTATTTTTAGTTGGGTATTTAACGTGTATTATTGACTATCGTACAATCGAAGCCAGGATATCTTATGGATATTTTTTTAATTAAAAATAATATAATACCTAATTCGCTATCTGTTGTAGTATGACATCGGCCATTACAAGAAAATTTCTTGTACTCCGTGCAACGTCACACAATTTTTTCATCGTATTTTTGATGTATATTACGTAATTATCCATTGAATAATAACAGTTTTTTGCCTTATTGACTTATGACAAATGTGAGTGGCGTATTTAATTTTATTAAAAATAATCTCAAAAACGTTTAATAAAACCTTATAGGTGTTAATGTGTTGAAGTTATGTTGTGTTGTGTTAAAGTGTTATGGTGTGTTGTATACAATACGAAAACTAGAAAACTGATTATCGCCGGTTATCGTTGTCACGAGATATTTTTGATGCCGGTTATTTTGTCGTCGGGTTATTATCTATTGGATCATTTGTAGGCGGATATTATTTATCCAATCAAATGACGTGTCACATAATTAAGTGTATTATTGCTATTAAAATAATTCATTTTATTACTATTAATAGTACAGCAGGGTGAATTCATTTTTACAGAAAACATTTCATTTGAAAAATTAATTAAGTGTATAAAATATAATAATACACTTTCAAAGTTTCAAGAACCCTCAAAAATATTTTTAAATTACAACGAAATAAACAACATCGTTTTTTTTAGTTTAAATATCTAATTTCGTCTAAATTTGAACTTAAAATGTCTATAAAAAAATATTTTTTTATTATTTGGTTACAATATAAATTACTCAAGAAAAATTATATTTTAAATTTACAAACCTTAGCTATCAAAACTAAACATTTTATACATTTTTATTAACCACAAAACAATTTGCAAATGCTCGATGATGAATTTCGGTCAAAATTTGAAGTTTAAATGCTTATAAAAAAAAATGTGTCTATGTATTTTTATTATTTTTGATCTACTATTTTAACAACTTATGAAGAATCTTGTATTAAATTTTCAAGAAATTTGACCCTTCGAAATTTTTTTTATACTTATTTAAAGAACAAAAATTGAAAAACCAAAAATTTCTAAGGCTCACAATTAGATTAAAAATTATCAAAATATTTTTAAATGTTTTTGATATATAGAAAATAGTAATCTAAATATTTTGTGAAATTTTCAAATGTCTACGGTTATTCTTTTTTGAATTACATCATACTGAAAAAATCATTTTCGGAGAAAACGGGTGAATATCCAATATCTAATTTCAGATGCTTATAAAAAATTAGTTTAACTTTTCGATAAACGCTTCTTTTTTAGAAATGAAGAAAAACGTATAGCAAATCAAGATGTTAAAGCAAGTGTTGAATTTTTAAATCTTAGTTTAAATAGAAAAATTGTTGTGAATTTCCCAATTAAAAAAAACTACAAATTTTTGTGATTTTTACGTATTTTCTCGAAATTTTAACTTTAGACGCTCATAAAAAACTATTCCAGACTTACGTTCAACTTTTTTTTTAATTTTTACTTACGACAATTTATGAAAATCTTTGTTGTAAATTTTAATGTTTTTTAACTGATTGAAAAAAATGTTATTGATAATAATGAAAAAAAGTAAAAAAAGCCAAAAAATTGATTATGCCTATAAATATATTGATAATTTTATTATGTATGGAAATTACTTATATAAACATTTTGTGAACATTTCAAATATCTACTGTGATTACTTTTAGTGTTACACCAAAAAACAAAATTTAGTTTATCGAAAATTTGCCTTGCGTAAAAATTCTCATTTTTCCCGACGCGTTTGAAAACTATAGGGAATTGTTTACTTTTGACCCCCCCCCCCCAAAGTACCAAATAGATTCAATTTGAAAAAAACAAAAGTAACTAATAATTATTAAATTAATTCAATCATATTTTTATTCTCACTTATTATTATACTTACTTTAAAATTACGCTTTTAAATCATATTAGAAAATGGCTGATTTTTGGATGTACCTAACTATTTTAATTAATCACCCGAATAAATGACAGAAAAATCGAGCTAATCCATTAATAAAAGATAAAAAAAGAACTTGAACCAGATACATATTTTTGAATTGTTTTCCATTCATAGATGCTTTCATAAACCAATTGGAAAATAGATTTTTAGAACATAGAAATGTTTTTAATAGTTAAAACATAATATCGTTGTTTATTTATTACGATACCAAATAAATGTACCATTTCGTTTTTAATGTTTTTGGTGTTTATTTTCATAAGAGTCAGATGATCCATCTGTTGAGTTTAATGAGCTGGTAAGATGTTACTTCACTGATACTGATATTGATACTGTCAGAGCAGAGTTACAAATGTGGAATGTTAAACTCAAACGATGGAATGTACAACCAATAACTGGATTAGATGCATTAAAAAATTATAATGAACTTATTTATGCTAATTTATCAAAATTATTTAGAATATCTTGTACATTACTACTCGTGCTTACCTCTACACCCGAGAGAATGTTTTCATGTTTAAAAAGGCTAAAGACCTACTTAAAGAACACCATGAAAAAGGTAATATTATTATATGTATACAATATAAATTAATTTACTTTATTGTTGTTCGTTATTACATAATAAATACGTTGTTTTTAGAAGTGAAATGGCCTAGTTTTAATGGCAGCACATAAGAATATTCCTATCAGTGCCGAAAAAGTAATGGTTGAATTAACTAAAAAAAAAAAAACTTAATAAACATTTTCCTTTCATGATAATTTGTCTAAAATTTGTTGAACTAACCCCTCCCCCCCCAATTCAAAAGTTATCTATGAGCCATTGTTCTGCACTGTTGCCAATCTATAACCGACACTATCGACCTCGATGGAATTCAACTAACAATGCAATAATTTAAAATGATGGTACTCAATTATTTATGGAACTCTGTTTTAGTTAACTTGACAGTCGATCTATTACCGTGTCTAAAGCCAGAGGAGACAACGAATTCGTGTATGTTCTGCAGCGTATCCTGCTATTATTATTAATATTTACATAATAATAATCGTAAAAAAAACACACGATAAGACAACCTTAAGTCACGACTGAGAAAAATTATATTATTGTAAGACGCATTTTAACATATATTTTTATACACACTGTTATTGGTACCGGTTTTCGTGATGTCGGCCAACCAAAAAGCAATCAAAAACCATCATCTGGGTTCTTGGAAACAGTGTCGACCGCCCGTTGAACACCAGGGCATTAAGGCTGACGTCTCATCGTCGTCTGTTGTCGTTTACTCGACAGCTGACAACGGACAAGCTACCGATTTGTCGGAAGACAATAATGACGATGACAACCCGTTTAGGAGATAAAATTGATTGCACTTTGGGTTCCTATACTTACATGTGCATTTATAAACCGATTGTACGTTTGGGTAATGTCCATGTCTATGCACGTCTACTGGTAATAATATGTTCAAGTTAAACATTAATATATACTGAGAAAATACCGACCGTTCTCATAAAATATTGCGTATAACTATATCATGTTGTCTTAGGTGTCTGTAATATCGATACGTCAAATGATCTTAAAATGCAATCGCCATGGTCATCACCGCGATTATTTTTTTCATCGTATTTAGAGCTGGTCTTGTGGAGAGGGCGATGGCCGGTAACCCTAGCTCAAAGGTGAAGAACTTATGTCCCGCGAAAAATATTTTTATTTCTTAAAAAATAATAGTGAAAACAAATTATTATTTCCAAATAATTTTATTTGCATTAATTATAATGTTTTGAAAGTTTCAGACTCGCTTGCTGGTATATTTTGTACTTAGAGAACAATAATTTATTCCATAAATACCCAATAGATGAATTGACTAAATAACAGAACTGATATATAAAAAAAAAAAATTTAATTAAAAATTTAATGTATAGTGGATAATTAGTTGTCAATTGAAAAGGAGATTATACACAAAATATGTTCCAGGTAAATGTTGGTGAGTGCCCCGAAATCGGTTCGCAACCTTCTCCCCAGCTATTCTTCCATCTATAACAACACCATATTACGGTGTGTAATATTAAAAAAACTAGATTTATGAACACAGTTTTAAGAACTGAAAAATCATAAACATAAAAATATCTACTTGCTTTTATTAATGTCGATAACCATAAAAATAATAATTTCACATTTGTATAGGTTTTGTGCGTTACTGTATAATAATATCATATAACTGTAACATGCAATCTCGTCTAGATTAGATTTATACAAAAAAAAGGAATGAAGGTTTTTTATTGCGCAAAAAAGTGTCCTGTTCCAAAAGATTTAAAATATTTTAAACTAGAAAGTGGATATTGCGCATTTTGATTATGTGTTGCAAATTATTTTGAAGTTCAAAATTTGTAACATATTCAATTCCTATAGTTATTAAAGATTAAAAATATAATACAAGGTTTCATATAAGTATTTTATACCAAAATCAAAGAATTTTAAAAAATATATACAAACACGATTTTTATTTATATATATATTTCAAGTTAAAGATTCGACGAATTTAGGTATAGATATTTAGACAAAAAATAACAAGTTATTTTTTTTTAAAAAAAATATTATTTGTAAGTACTTGAAACGTTTAAAGTATATTATTATATTTTATATACACAATGACGTTTTCAAAGGCAATTTTTTCCGCAAAAATTAATTCAACCTACTGTATTACTTATGTTTAATACTAAAATAAATTACTTTAATAGCAATATTATATCATAAAATATACTTAGTATTTAATGTAGGCTGACATACGGCATCTTCGCTCAGAATTGTTTTTTGTATACAATAATTTTGTCATTGAATTCTAATTTAACACATCTAGTGACCCCACTAGATACCTATTATACAGCAGAGCAGTACCCACTTGTCCATCTTTTTTATCAATTAATTTATTTCAATAAAAAAATATTTTTTTATCGGTATCTGGATAGTATAGTATCTATATATTATTATAATTATATATATAAAAATGGAGCCAAAAATGTTTAACAATTCATCAATTGAGAACGGCGAGGCCGATTTCGCTTAATTTTTCTTCAATTGTTCGTATTTTCCAGGAGGTGGTTTTTACGAAAGAAAATTTTGGAAAAACCCAATCCCGGGAGGTGCTCAAACAGGGATTTTGAGATTTACGATGGAAATATTTGTTTATAAATGGTTGCTATACCATCAATCTCTGTTTATTTATAAGGTTGTCAATAGTTACATATTTATAACTATTATAATTAATAAGAATACATTATCATATACATATTTTTGTAAATAAATTTATTAAAAAAAAACAAATCTTCGGCACGAGCAACCATCGCAATGTTTTTTATACCTGATTCTGATTTCACTCGCTTACGCACTTCATGAGTCCGTAATCCACCGCAGGTGGATTGCCTACTTGATAATTTACTGCTCGCATATTGTCTGTGATCTAATGCAGTAGTAGATTACCTACCTAGGTGGTTTAAATGCATATAAATCACTTCAGGTTAATCTTAACTTAATATTTTGCTCAGGCAACGCTGGGCGGGACAGCTAGTAATATCTAATAATATTCATACAACCTTATACAATTTTACAAAATATTCGTCTTTGTAATTTGTTATCGTTATGTGAACTCGATCACTGTTAATAAGAACACAAAGTAATTGAATTATATTCAATTCAATCGAACCAGTATTATCATATTCAATTATGTGGCTATTATAATAATTTAGATTATCATAAATACTTTTAATATGCCACCATAGAAAGAAAGTTGTCGATTTATTTAGTTTCATTACATATTTTAGACATATGAAAAAAAATACATAATATAAAAACATGTTTGTAGGTAGGTATAAAATATTAATAAAAATATTGATTACATATTTTCTCTTATTTTAAATCGAATACAAAAAAAAAGTTAACTAAAAAATAAACTAAGTAACCTTACAATAATAACAAAAATTAAAATATGTTGATGTTAAAATTGTGACAAGATGTGCATTATTCTGCATACATATACGTATAAAGTAAACGCTTATTATTAAAAAAAAAAAAAATCATTTGTAGGATTATTTCAAAATACTAAAACATATATAACGTATAAAATCAAAATTGTTTGATTGCTTTGGTTTCAAGGAAATTGTATCGAATATAGTTGAGACTTTGTGAAATCTTTATAAAAAAAGTCTGTCTAGGCTACCACCCTGCAGTTTGTGAAATGTTCACATTATTGAACAAAATAAAAATATGCGTAAATCATACAACATTTATTTTTTAAGAATGGTGTTGAAGCAATTAATCGATAGATAGTTGTTTGAAGGAACCTTCCATTCCGAATAGATCGTCGTGTGTCTTCGGCTTTCCAGGACGTCGAGACTCGTCGGCTTTGATTTTTTCTTGTTCCTTGAACCAGTCCTTGTAAGTCACCATTTTTTCGTACCATTGGCCTAAAGTCGTAAAAAAAAATAATTATATATTAACATGTTCTATAATAGCAATTAACTGAATGATCGTTTTAAAGTTACGGTTTATGTCAGCCATTGGTCCAGCTTTTCCTCCATATTCTTCTGGAAGCATGTCTCTAGGTACAAATTCGTTTAAAGAGTCTAATGATGAATGCACGTGGATCTATATGAGAGAGGGGGCAAAAAAAATAGATTAAAGAAATAATTCATAATATACTAAATATATCATATTGCGTTTATTTCATAAAATAAAGAAAATAGGCATACAGTAATGACTATCGTTCAGTTACTTACCCTAGTACGTATTTTCTCTTTGAGAAATGGCTTCACAAAGTTGATGATTGTATCAACGAGTGGTGAAACGTTTATGACGTGCACTTCCTTCAATTTAACTGGATATGCTTCCTAAAATATTTACAAAAGTCAAAAATTGGTTAAAAACGGCTTTAATATGTTTAAAAATATTAAATTTAATTAAATTTATTGGATAATGTTATAGTAAAGAGGTGGATCACTTAGCTAATTATTCAGTACATCTAAAAAATTGTAATTAGTTTACTAAAGATGGATTATCAAAAACTAATAATGTAACACATGTATGTTAATGATGTTACCAGAAATACACGTTGATACATCAAGCATTCTCACTCCCTTTTTATTCTTCGGTAATGAATTTATTCAAAATCTAATTTTTGAAATTTTTAAATTTATTTAAGACCATATTTTCAAATTTTTGAAATTGTTTGTACTACATAAGGATTATTTTGTGGAGATACAAGCTTCTACTTTTTTAAATGAGAATCCCACTTTACTACTTTAAACATTTTAGCGGATAATTTCTCTGAAAATTGACGTATTAAAATTAAAATTCCTACGAGTAGGTTTTTAGTTATTTAACTTTATTTACAAAGAATAATAGATAAATAATAATGAGTTTTGAATATAAAGATGGTAATTTAATAATGTTAGTAATTAATATTAATCTATCAATATTTATAATTTGTAAAAAATGTCCAAGTACAGTAAATATTAGATCCAATATTACATCTATTTTATATTTTTGTAAAGTCATCTTTAAGGAAAATTATCCTTTACATTTTAATAACTGAGAAATTATTTATTCAATCTTTGAACTAGATAAATCAAAATATTTTAAAAAAAATATTTACTTAAAAATGTACAGTAAAAAAAGAGGGTTCTCATTTGAAAAAACAAAAGATTGTATCACCACATGACTCTTCTTAAGTAATACAAAAAATCTTAAGAATTTAAAAATGTAGTCTTTAAGTATGTTTATAAATTCCAAAAATAGGATTTGAATAAATTCGTTATTATAAAGAAAAAAATAGGGGAGCATGCTTAATGAATCATCCTGTGAATCATGATTTAATAAATTTTGTTTTAATGATTTATAAATGTTATACTATGAAAGTATGCAACGACTCAGCAATACAATATGGTTGTATTATGAAAAGGTAGTAGAAATTTTTATGCATAGCTAATCTCGACAAAACTAAAGAAAAACAATTTATACAGAAACACCTTAAACTCCAGAAAGTCATACATACAAAATTATAATAAAAACGACGATCTCTCATTTTTTCTTAAAGAAATTATTTGTCTATAATTACCATAAGTTTATAATTTATAACTTTAATAAGTCAGTTGAATTTAGTAAACATGTTTGAATTATTGAATGTTCTAAACTTAAACTTTTTCGTATCACTATTTTGAGGGGATAGTATAAGTTCAAAATAATCTTATTACAGACACGTTGAAGCATTATATTATTTATTACGATAAAATTGAAAGAAACAATAATTCATTAGATTATATATTATAACATTTAAAAAACAATTCTCTTCTGAATCAGATAGGTATTGTTGAGATACAAGGTCAGTTTACTATACATACTATACTACATAGTGTTTATTTCGGTTCTAAAATGATTTGAATTTCTCTTCCCTTCGAATACCAGAAAACACTTTAATATGTTAATAATATTTTATTAGACATGTTTTTTTAAAAACTAAATAGATGGACACCTTTTAACATCCAAAGGGGGCACAAAATATTATTCTTACGAATCGAACATAATATAAGATATACCTGTACACAAATGAGGAACTTTTTGATCAGAGAAGGTGTAAACTTGGCAAAGTGGTTGGCAAAATTCTGTGGTGTGGCCACGCTGGCGTCCAGAATATACACGTCACCGGCCACGCCGACGTGTTCCTCCTTTAATCTTATGTCACCAATCATCAACACGACTTTCATACCATCAGCCACGGTCAGGGCCATTTGTTCCAAATCAACACCGCTCATCATGACCACGCGGCGTCCATTCGGCGTCAAACCCGGAAGTGGCGGTACATTTCTAAAACATGACGAAACATAATAATATGTAATTACATTAAATATAAATAATGATATTTTGGCATAGTGCGTTTGAAGAGATTAATAATATTCATATCACGATGCCCCAAGTCCCCAATTTGATATTTGGGTGCTAATGTGTCCATTTTGTCCAAATACAATGGATAAATTGTAAGTTGTAATAAAACTCAATTTATAAGTAATTTAAATTTGATTTTTGGAATTTTTTTAAACTCTTTGATTCAAAGCTATGGTCAAAAATACCTAGGGCTAACTTCACACTATTTGTCTAGATTATACAGGACAACCAACTTACAATTACTTGAATGTTAAGCTCTAAGACTAACAATTTTTTCTGTGTAATTCGGACAAAGTGAGATGGGCTCAACTTTATACTCATCCTCCAAGTTGACTTAAATGTCATGAATACGAACAACGAACAATTCAATAGAACTAAACAAAATAACTACCTCCCTCATCATAAACTCAATGACAATAATTGTAAATACGCGATTACTATATTATAGAATATAACGTAATGATTAAACTTAGATACTATATGTTCGTAAAAGGGATAAAATCGTATTGATACATTGATATTTTAAAATACACAGTCGAGTTAGGTAGTGTGTTGATGTATTATGATGTAATGCAATCGAAACGTTCATTACATATGTAATGAAAAATGTGGAACAGAAAGTGTATACAGAAAAAAAAACACAACAATCCTGCGTGCTGGTACCTACTTAAATAAAACAACTCGACGAAAACCAATAGTCTAAAATATGACAATAGGCGTTTTAAAAATAAAATAAGAAAAAAGCATGTCTTATTCGTTTATAGTTGAGAAATAACGATATAATCATATCATCTAACCGTAACGATAACAGATTTAATTATTATGACACCTAGCCAGTACACTGTGTCAACTATAATGTTATTATAATTGAGTCTAATATTTTAGTAGGGATATATAAGTATTTATCTGTGTTTATAAGAAGTTTTCGTTTGATATAATTGTAATTAGTCGACAAATAATAATCATCATACAAAATGTATATATCTTTTATTGCGCATACCGTTGAAATTATCATTCGCCTATTTTACAATTTCAAGTGCATTTAAAATAGAAAACTTTTCGAAGTTTTCGAATATTGTAAATAGATGTTTGACATAATATTATTATAATATACGTACGCGACTCTCATCACTTCTTTGATTTCCGGTAACGTTGGATCTCGGTTACTGAAGAACTCCGGTACAGCCGCTCTCATCGTGAAGTACATGTCCAACTTCCTCTTAGTCTTCTCCAAAGAGAACTTACATCCTCGAAGAAATGTCATGATGCGAGCATCGTCTGAAAAATAGATAAAGAATAGTAAAATGCATATTTTCGAATTTTGTCCGTCGAAGTATAAAAAAAAATGTTTAGTGGTATTAAAAGACATAATAGAGAACTCCAAAAAACTTAATAATTAACGACGAAAAAAAAGTTAAAAGTATTTATATATTTTTCTGAAATAAATCTGAACTTAGGACCTATACACCTTATATTATAATATCAGTAAATCGATTAGCTACGTTTATTTTCATAATATGCTTATATGCGTTTGTTAATTTATTGTCTATACGACTATACATGACATAAACGTGTATTTTATGTAACTTGATTTTTAATTAAATATGATATTCATTGTATTTTAGTTCAAATAAATCTAAAATTACTATTCATATATTATAAACATAATTATTTTATTATAAAATGTTGTTATAAATTAACTTTTTAACTAAACTATGATAGTTTACTAATTGTCTAATCAACTTAATAGATTATCTAGTTGAACTATCCGTTGTAATTTGTAACAACTTAACTTTTTCCAGTTAATTAAAACAATAATTGGTACTTGAAGTTAAAATCATATTTATACATATTATCTATAACCGTAGTTTAGACTATTTAATTAATTATTATTATTATTATTTTTTTTTGTTTAATCAATAATAATATAATTAGTTAAGACGTTAAGTAATAATCTAGGCATAAATATAATACTTCACCGAGGGAAGGACGGCGGAGCTTACCTTGAAATTGCGGCAAGTGCGGTTGCAAACGTAACCATTCCTTGATATGTTCCAGATCCTTTTCGCGAGTCGACACGTCTTCGTTCAGCTCGGTGCGGATGTGCTGTTGCATCTCCACGGTGGGTTGTACGAGAGTCATTTTGATGGCTGTACAGAAAACCAATAACAATTATAATACGAAAGGCATAAAACAGTGATGATGATATGATGTCCGCAACAGTGGAATATAATCTATAGTTGTCTTATAATTATGCACGCTGTAGATATTGTGATAAAATATCGTTTTTATTGTCTCTTCCTCGCGACACAAACGAAGGAGAACAAAAATCGCTGCCGGAGTGAAAGAAAAAACAATTACCTATTATTTATTAGAAAAGTAAACCCGGTCCGAATACTATTGCCAGCTGATACTGCGAGACTGAACCGTGCGCAGCTATTATAATATGGGTACACGTCTTAGATATAATAATAATAATAATATGAAAGAGAAAGTCTTCGGCCGCGCTCGCGGATACACACTATAGATGGGAGGTATGTACGGTAGGTATGACGTGCAGTGTGTGTATATATTTAGATATGGAGAAAATATGTAATAATAATATAATCGTCCGTTGCATAATAATGTAATAATGACCACAAAACCGACTAGGTCGCCACGGCCGTCGTCGTGCGTACCTATAATACAACCATCGCCAGCCCCGTTGGGCAACGCGTCAGTGTAATAAAATAATATTTTTTAATACACCTAATATACAACCTAAAGTAAGGTCGGTGTTATAAATGCGATTACACTGTTGATGACGACGACATCCGGACGACCTTCAGCGCGGACGTTCGAATTTCCATCCAGACGCCCGTTTTTCCCCGTCGTCCGGTTCGATTATCGTCGTTTTGCCGACGAAATCGCAACAAGACGCTAACCACGTCATCGTAATAACAATAAAGTACAATTAACAATAATAATTGTTATATTTTTATTGCCAAGTCGTGTGACTGATGCACGTTTTGCGCGTTTGTATCGGACCGACCCCGCTGCAGCCGCGATGTGTATTATTGGTCGTACGAAGTGTGCGCGCGTGTGTGTGTTGTACCTATGGCTGGAACCGACGACGATGTTGTCCTTCGGCGGCCCGTTCGCACGGAAATGTGCTTTTCGCGATGATCCGCGAAATTCTACCTATACGCGTGTCAATAATTTTTAGTGGCCAACTTAGACAATAATATGTCATAATATATATATATATATATATATGGGCGAGTACATGACCATATTGTTTGTGTGTAGGCACGCAAGAGATAGTCGAGCCGGAAGACTGCAGCGTCCAAGGACAGACGTGAGGGTTTTCGACAAACGTTTACAGTCGCAGTCAAATAATGTGATGACACGTCGTCGTCTCTTTCAAATACAATTCAATATCTTATAAAATTAATATATTTCGCTAATGTGTTTTTCTAACGTGTGTTTTGCGCCTCGCGTTTGAAATGTTTGAGTGCTATATTATTGTTAACTCAATGTATTACGTTTTATTAGTTTATATTTTGTATAACGAGATAATTTGCAATAACACTTTTCATTTTCATCTCTCTTACAACCGCATTATTAAAGAAACGTTTTGTATTCGTTTCAATACAATAATTTATGTTCCTCAGCCCCGGTTAAAAGAATGTTTCCAACAATCGGCTTCGACCTTTTTGCTCCGACTCTGCAGTCAAAGCTTTCGGGCCATAAGATTTCGAAAAAAAATTTGCGAGTAACTTTCGATTTATTCAAATGGTTTAAAATTAAAAATTTATATATATATATTTTATCAATAATATGCGTATAATCAATTCAACTCATATACCTAGGTATAAAAATTATTTTTCTTTTTAAATGCATTTTTTTTTTTTATATTAATTATTCATTAAAAACAAAATATGTATTTTATCTCATTTATATCTTGTATTTTGGTTGATGAAAATTGAACTACTGCTTTGTATCTTTTATTCAAGTGACATTTTAAAAATATTTTGAAAGTCCCGGGCAGGGTGCCGTGTTCTCTTGCTGCATTTTCCTCTATTCTGAATTCGTACGACAGTTGAAGTCATCAGTAAGAAAAATAACTAAAATTCTAATTCAATCCAAGTTCAACGGTAGTGTGAGAAGAGTGCTGATAAAACGATGTCAACGCAACCTGCCCGGAGGCGTAAAAACCAACACGGACGCCTGAAGGGTGGAAAACATATAACTGAAGTCTAACCGCGTGTACACCGTGGCGGGTGTAGCTTTCTACATACGATTAATAATGCGATCGGGGTTTACTGACAGAACAAATCTACGTTTATTATTATACTTGAAATATTAAAACGTATGTACGAAGTTCGTTATTAATGTAGGTATCTATATTATATACTGCCTACGTACAGGTACGACGTCGTAATAATATAAACAAACTGGAATCGTCGAAGAAACAGTGGGTACATCGCAATGAAAAGATCGACGTGTAACTGAAATAATATTATGTATAGGCAATTATAATTTATAACAATTTATTAGTAGGTACTATCATTATTATACTACCAGTTGCTTCATTTAATATGAGACACTCATTATTTTAAAAACTATTAACGTTTTTGAAAATATTTTTTTACATAATTTTAAGTCTTTAATTTTTCAAAAAAGTATAATTTTTAATTGTTTACTTTTTTCAACGACATTGTACAATTTTAATTCTTTATTTGGAAGCTGAATATTCTTTGCAGTATTCGATGTATAAATATATGAATTTTTGACGAGTAGTTATTGAGTTATACGTATTTAAAATAAAGATAAGCGGAGTGGAGTAGTGTAGGGGAACTCCGTTAATAATGTTGATCCACTTCTCCGCTCATCTAAATTTTAAATACTTATAACAAAACATAAATTAATCGTCTGAAATTTGATTTTTATGGATCTAATAACTCCGAATAATATTCTGCTTCGAAATATGAATTAAAAAATATAAGTTGTCATTATAAAGAGTGAACAATTTAAAAATAATAACGATAAAAAACAGTAAAGAATATAATTTTTTTCTAAAAATGTTGTTTTGTAATAATTTAAAACTATGCAAAAAAAAAATACATTTGAAAACTCGTAAGTGTTTTTTTTTTTTTTTGAAATAATGAGTATCTTACGTTATATCGATTAAATCGTATATTATTGTCGAGGTATACCATGACCAATCGGAAAATTATTTCGTCGAAATCGGTTGCGAAAAACTAAGGAAGGAAAAAAAACGAAAACTGCGTACCTATATACATAATATCATAATAATATGGTGTGTTATGATTTCGACTTCCTTCATATGCTATTATAGGTCTATATCAATAATAACACGTTTGGACGACACGTCAACTGCAGAAATATAGGTATATAAGTATATAACCCAGCTGGTTAAGTATTAAATGGTACTTCGATAATAACCACAACGAACAGTACTACGATACGTCTAAATATAAAAATAATAATAATATGTCATTATTAGGGCTCATAGAGACTTACAGCGTATATTCATATTTGTTTGTACGTACCTACCTCAATGCTACATGAAATGATAACAGCGTGTATAGCTGCGTTATACATCCGTTTTATATTATTGATAACAATTCAAATAGGAAATGTTTTCAGTGCATATTTTTCACATATTTTTAGGGTTTTTGCATTTTTTCTTCAATTTTTTTTTTTTTATAGATATTTTGCTTTTAATACCTATATGTTGCTTATTAATGTGGAAAAGGAAAATTCTATCCGGTGCTTGTCGGTGATATTGACGAATCTGTAACGTTATACAACGATTTTCTTTGGCTGATAATTAATTGTCGACAAATTAAAAATATTCTCTAATGCCATATTAGATATCGGATAATTTATTTAAAAATGCGAGTAGGACACACGTCGCTAACACACCAGTATTTGATGAAAAAGGAAGACCCACCTATATACGTGGCAGTTGCGGTACACCTCTATCAATTAAACACATTGTATTCGAATGCCTTTCATATGAAACGGACAAACGGAAAAGCAAGTGTATCAAACATTCTGTCAGAAGTCCTTCACCTAGACACATGATTACCTTTATAATTAAGACCAATCTTATCAATAGTTTATAATCTGCAACTTATATAATATGTAAACAATGTATCTTAAGAAAATATGAACTTTAAAACTATTCGTATGGCATTTGCCATAGACGCCGATGCTTAAATAAATAAAATAAAAATGTATCTAAATAATAATTATAAATTTTATAGACATTAATAACGCCTGCGTGTGTAGACAGTCCCGTATTTAGTTAACTTGCGCGTGAAAATAAATGCTTGTTCATGTTCATTAATTGTATTAGATTTGCGAGTGTTTATTTATTGTACCTTTCTCCAGTTTTTTCAGTAGGTACCTCGAAGGTATTTTTGGTACAGAATTCATGCTATTGTAGTTAGCCAAAGATTTTTCTTTTATTCGAATTTTTTCCTAGAGGATATTTATTGACACTTATGGGTAGAGAGTCCCGGTCATAATAATTTTCAAAGGACCAGTGGCGTTTGATCTTGAACTTTGTGACGTACGGCACACTTTGACGGTATTGCCGTGCGGACAATTGAGAACGACAGTGTTTGTCGAAAACCGTGTGGCATGGCGCGTGTTGTGTCTCTTCTGTACAGAGCTATAATGCTATATAAACCACAATATTATAATATTGTATAACGAGAAGGCGCGTCATTACCACATCGCCAATTTCAATTACGAAACACAATAAATTATTATTAATCCGTACGAAATCGCATGTACGCACACTGCACACACACACACACACACACACACACACACACACATTTGCCCGACGTACATATTGCGCTGCGTATACGGATACCGAAAATAAGTAAAACACATATAATTAAAAACAAACATTATTTCGTCGAAGATAGGTACACCGCTTCCGTGTGAACGCAGAAAGAGAAATTCACTGTCTACTATCGTGATTAACAATATTCCGTTCGTGGCTTTCTTATCGTAGGTATGACGTTATATTATTATCTTCATCTCTGTACTGGCGCATCGTGTTCCACCCGACAAAGCACGTTTTGTTGTACATTATAATAGGCACACGATTTACGCAAAACAATTAAAAAACCTTTTCGAAAATAAATGCAAAAAATGACGAACAAACATGTAGTTATTCGGGAGGTTGCGTATAACATGATAATCTAAGCGGGTATAATGCTAGCAATGCAGAATAACGTTATTATATTATAATTGTTGCTCACTAATAACAATAATAGTATAAATCGTAATTCAACTATCGTAAATAATAATAATATTGTACAAGTTGGGGATTCGCGTTTTTCGCGACAGAAGACGCGCGTGCGGCGGATAATATCCTTTCGCTCAACCGATAGTTCTTGTTCGATAACGGCTCTCAAATAATTGTCGCAGCAATAAAACATTATGTAAAATTTACATCAAATAACAATTTTGTCCGCATATCGAACGACAAACTTTTTAATTTTTCCGTCGGCATAAACGATACAACGGACTGCAGTAACGCGCGCATAATAAAACTATTTTAACTTGGCCGTATATAAGATCTATTATTTACCTTATGTAGATTTTCTTATCGACGTAAATCCGCGAGTTTCTGCACTGTTTGTTTACCGGATACGACTGACGGCGGTGGTGCAGCGTGCGATTGCTCACCGTGTGAAGACGACGGCGAAGTGTCGATCGGTATGAAGGTATCAGCGGCGGCGGCGGCGGCGGCGGCGGCCGACAGTGCTACGGAGTAGGGAAAATGAAGTGCCCGCGGGGGGAATGATGCATAATACAAAATAATACACTATATTATACATGATATCGCGACGACTTTCACTCGCCTTGGGGGCAGCTGCGGCATATTATCGACTTTATAATAAGCGATTGCGCGGATTTTCGTCTATTGATAAACATTGAATACCAAACATTTATACGGACCGAGGACGAAAACGAAATATAATATTATTATGTATAGAATATTAATAATAGTGTAATAGTGTTCGCGACAGTGAATAAATATTCCGTGGTGGGTCTGTGGTGCCGCACGAGAGGTTCGATAAAATCCTCGGGACTGCGAAATTTGGCTCGAAACACCGTCCGAATGACCAAACCGTATAACCGGTATCATATTATGGTTATCATGCACAAGTCCACCGTTTCGATAAACTTGACCTGCAATGTTTGACATAAAAATATATTATGCACGGTTTCGTTGTCGTTATAAATATAAAGCGTTTGGTCAAAATACGCTTACGATATTATTAGATTTTTTTTTTTTCATTAATATATTTTATTTTTCTGTCCAATTTATAATATTATATTTTTAACGGTATCGTCTACGGAAAGAGTACATAATATTATTATTTTGTATCAGAGTTCATTCCAATTTTCATAAAACCCTCAAATTCATAGATGCACAATATATTATTATTTTTACAACAATCACGAGTTGACTTAATGGCCACATAGAATCGTTAACATAATAATGATATGCATTGTGCATCTAATGGTATATACACTGCAGATTATATTCCATGATATTTTGTAGTATTGGTATAGGTATACAGTCTCTAGTAGGTAGGTACATATTCAGAATGAAAAGGTCGGCAAATGAGTATCGCTCTGCTGCACTGTAGATACCGAATAGATCACTTTCGTGAAATTTATATTCTATAATAATAATAATATAATATCATTGTATACGAAAAACGATTCTGAGCAAAAATAGTCTGTCAGCCTACATAACTAAGTGTACCTATTTTAGGATATTATTGCTATTAAAATAATTTATTTTATTACTATTAATAATACAGCAGGGTGAATTCATTTTTACAGAAAACATTTCATTTGAAAAATTAATTAAGTATATAAAATATAATAATACACTTTAAAAGTTTCAAGAACCCTCAAAAAATATTTTTAAATTACAACGAAATAAACAACATCGTTTTTTTTAGTTTAAATATCTAATTTCGTCTAAATTTGAACTTAAAATGTCTATAAAAAAATATTTTTTTATTATTTGGTTACAATATAAATTACTCAAGAAAAATTATATTTTAAATTTACAAACCTTAGCTATCAAAACTAAACATTTTATATTAACCACAAAATAATTTGCAAATGCTTGATGATGAATTTCGGTCAAAATTTGAAGTTTAAATGCTTATAAAAAAAAATGTTTCTATGTATTTTTATTATTTTTGATTTACTATTTTAACAACTTATGAAGAATCTTGTATTAAATTTTCAAGAAATTTGACACTTCGAATTTTTTTTTTATCCTTATTTAAAGAAAAAAAATTGAAAAACCAAACATTTCTAAGGCCCACAATTAGATTAAAAATTATCAAAATATTTTTAAATGTTTTTGATATATAGAAAATAGTAATCTAAATATTTGGTGAAATTTTCAAATGTCTATGGTTATTCTTTTTTGAATTACATCATAATGAAAAAATCATTTTCGGAGAAAACGGGTGAATATCCAATGTCTAATTTCAGATGCTTATAAAAAATTAGTTTAACTTTTCGACAAACGCTTCTTTTTTAGAAAGATGGAAAAACGTATAGCAAATCTTGTGTTAAAATTTTTAAATCTTAGATTTAAATAGAAAAATTGTTGTGAATTTCCTAATTAAAAAAAAACTACAAATTTTTGTGATTTTACGTATTTTTATTTTTTTTTAATTCTTTGTTCTAGATTCTAGAATAACACTGTCAAAACAACAAAACGTACCTAATATTAATGATTAGAATTTGCGGCTAGTTTTGATTTAAAAAATCAAACAATATACGAGTTTAGTGTAACCATTGACTATGTATCTATGACGAGTATATTCTATAGTTGATCCACGACTATTTACGATTTACTCGTGTTTAATTTTTTAATGAATTGGTTTGATGGATTAATGGAGTGTCTATAATTACAAGCTTACAATTATTTAAAACAGTAAACCTTCGACTACATTTATAGTATCTATATTTTTCAAATATTAAAATAATACACTAAAATAATTATGCAAATATTCTTGACGAGGCAAAATAATATATAGTGCACTAGTCTCCAATGTTAGTAATGATAATATTATATTATGTTTACATTTAGAAAATGTGAGTAATTTAAAATATTTACTATTGTCATCATTCATTTATAAATCATATTTATTACTCAACAATGATTTAACATTTAAAACTTTTGGTAATTTGACAACAAAAATAATTAAGT